>CATIWR010103155.1:0-25097 GCA_949677035.1 Omphalea diandra | reverse complement strand
GGAAACTGCTTGAAGTACTTCAAAGGTACAGGATTGATTAATGTCCCATTTACAATGGGATACACGGGAAGATCTTCAGGAAGGAAACCAGTAGATAAACCTTCATATAACTGTTGCTCAATATAAGGACCACACATTTGCCCATTTTCATTAATGTACATCCACCCACTCGCAAAAGCAGGCGGCAAATAGCCAGAATAATTTTTGTCCTGTAAAGATGTCCCTGTACCCCCAGCATTACTAGACTCCGGAGTATCAGAGTTATTGCCATTTAATTGGCAGCTGGTTTCTGACGCAGAATTAGAGCAAATCTTTTCATCCAAACTGCAGCAGGACGAAGAAGCATGACTGGCATTACAGCACCAGAGATAGCACCTTTAAAATCAGATTATGAAAATAATTCATAAGGAAGTGAGAAGTAAATCAAGCAGCTAAGGATTACCAGTGAGGTGAGCAACCCCTGGTGTTGGACTGGATTGATGTGGCAACATCATCATAGTTAGCAATAGAGATATGCAAATCTCGTTCTTGATGCTCAAAATCTGAAACTTTGACCCTCTTCCTAGGAAATGAAGAGTTATGAAATTGCTGAACAAAAGTTGATGAAGAAACCATGGTTCGCCTGATGATAAATTCTCCCTGGAAAGCAATCTAACCCAGAATATTAGGAGAGCTATAGATCCATGAATTGTGAATAGCAAGCACACCAAATACAATACGTCGTTTTAAGCTTTCAACAGTACCAGCGGTTTATTTGCCAGCGAAACATCTATTTGCATTAGATTGTTTGAAGCTTAATGTTTTCCTCACATTGAAATAATTCCGAACAACACATCAGCAAGCCAACAATTTATTAACCAAGTTTAAAAAAACAAATTTATTCATATACGAATAACAAACACAAACAGATGCCGCTACTTTATATGGATCTTAATAAAGATCAATGAAAAATTTTTTTTTTTATTTTCTAGTCTAAGACAGGGATATCCCAATGCAATTATCAACAGTAGTGCGTCGTGTAGATTGGGGAAAAAACTAAGAGATAGAAAGAGGCAATGAAACATGAAATTGAATTGATTGGACTTCAATTTACCTGGTGTGCGAAAGTGATACGGAAGACAATAAGGTGTCTCTCCCTAGCGCACGAAAAGAGTCGGAAACCACGAGATGTATGCAACTTACCTTCCCTGACATATTTAGGGGCTGTTTGTAATGGTTTTGGTTGTGGGTTTTTTGTAGCAATGGCCCAGAGTCCTAAGTCCAAATAGAGAAATTTGTTTGGTGTGGTTTTCCACTGCATTCAGGAAGAAAGAAACATCCACTTAACTAGTCATAAATTTTAAATAAATTTAATATTTTATTTTGATTAATTACTTAATTAAAAATTAATTATTATTTTATTAAAATTATTATCAAGTAAATAAAAATAATAAAATAATTTTTTTAAAATTTATAATTATATATGAGATGTTATAATAAATATTTATCTATTAGTTTATATCTGCAATCTTAATTTTATGTGATACAATTTTAACATAAAATTTATTAAATTTTAATGAAGTAATTACTTAGTTTCTTATTTAAAATTTAAAATTTTTATATTTTTCTAATTGTTTATTTAGAAGTTTTGTATAATTTTTATTTTTTAGATTTTTTAATTTACTGTTCAGAAATTTTTTGTTATCTAATCTTAGTTTTCTTTTTAAAATTTTTAATTTCCTTTTAAAAACTTTTAATTTTCTACTTAAAATATCTTTTTTATATGACAATTAATTTTTCTATTTCCTATTTAGATTTTTTTTAGTTTGACAAATAGCAAACACTTGTTTAAAACTAATTTTAAAAAATATACTAGTCGTAAACCTTGTATTGCACGGTATGATTATAATAATAAATTTAATATTTATTTTTATTAACTAATCAAAAGTAATATATAAATAATGATTAAAATTATTATTTTATGAAAAAATTATTATTGAGTAAATAAAATAATAAAAGAAATTTGGCAAAACTTATAATTATATACGGATTAATTATAACAAAAAATTATTTAATTGATTTATATATTCAATATTATTTGACACAATTTCAATAGAAAATTTATTAAATTTGAACGAAATAACTTTTGATAACCAATTAGATAAATAATATTAAATATTTTATAATAAACATAAAATTAACATATAATTGTAAACTACATATACATATGTGATGCAGTTATAACAAAAAAATTATCTATTAATTCATAACTTTAATTTTATGTGATATAATTTTATGAAAAAAATTATTAAACTTAAATAAAGTAATTTTTGACAATTTATTACACTATAATTTACCCTTGCATTCTTAGAGTTTTAAATAATCAATGAAATTAATTTAAATGTTGACTTCTTGTTTATAATCTTTACTTTTTAAGCTAGTCTAATTTTTTGTTTAGAAATAGTTTAAAAATTTTATTTATTAAAATTTTTTAATTTCATATTCAGAATATCTTGATTTCCTATTTATAATTTTTATTTTTATGATTTTTCTAATTTTTCATTTAGAAGTAGTTTAAAATTTTTACTTTTTAAATTTTTCTAATTAATTATTCAAAATATTTTTTATATAATATTGACTTTCTATTGAAAATTTTTATTTTTTAGAATTTTTAATTTATAATTTTTTTATTATGACAATTGAGTTTTTTGTTTTTTATTTAAATTTTTTTGATACAACAGTTTTTATAACATAATGTAAAAAATGACACGTGACTATATTATATATAATTATTTGACAAATGATAAATAATATTTTAAAATTAACTATGACATTAAAATTAATAATATATGTTAATATGATTGATTTGCAACAACAACACAATTTAAAGAAATGGTATTTTGTGGTTTTTTGTGAGTTTCATCAACTCTTTTTTTGGCATTACTATTGAAAAAATCTGATTTTGAGACAAAAATATAAGAGATTTTCTCTCCTAATTGATTATAATTTTTTTAAATGTGAGTTGTATGCATAAAAATTTTTATTTTAAAAAAAATTAGCTTGGAAGTTTTTATCAATAATAATTTTTTATTTATAAAACTTATATTCAAAAATCTATTATCACATGAGAAATTTTTTTTAATTTTTTTATCCCAAAATCAAAATTTTCTAATAGCATTTTGGAAACATGAGATCATAAGTTCAAATATCTGATTTCTCAAAACTTAATCTTAAACTGAAAAAATAAAAAATAAAAAAAAGGGACTTTATCTAAATCCTAATTTGTCTCTTCAAACGTTTCAATCATTGTAATCTTCATTGCTATTCTCGTAAATCTCATCTCCTAATTCTAATTGGACATTTTTTTTTCTTGTTTAATGCTACTCTTATTTTTATTTTTATTTCATATGGTAGAATAAATATTTTTAGAAGAAAAGATTCGCTCTTATTATTTTATTTCGTTGGCTGATAAAGTGGCAGTTTCTAACCAATCTAAATTCACCCAAAAAAATTAATCCAAACTTGACTTGAAAGAAAATTCAAAATAATTTGAAAATTTTCATATCATATTTGATATGACTTGAGTTCAATTCACTGATCAAGTCAAACTAGTCAGATCTTGACCCTTATAAATCAATCTAAATGACTTGATTTAAATTATTAGAAATTATTTAAAAATTAAAAATATATTTTTTCAATTATATATGAACGTAAATCAATTGCTCATTTCATTATGTATAGTCATTTATTTAAAAAATTATATTTAATTTATTATGCATTTAAATGAAAATTAAAATTATAATCAAATTTTATTTATGTAAAATATACTTGATCAAAAAATATTTTTAAAGAACATTTTTATTCTTAAAAAATTATAAAAAATATCACATAAATAATAAAAAATAAAAAAAAATATTTTAAAATACATTTAAAAAAGTGAATAATAAATTATTCTTTAGAGTAAACTCGAAATCGACTTAAAATTATTTTATATGAAAACTATATTTAAATTATTATAAATATTTGAAATTAAAAATATTGTCTTTATTTTCAATTCTATATAAAATTAATTTAATTATTTTTTATATAGTCATTTATTTAAAAATTAAAATATATTTAATTTTTTAAGCATTTTAAAAAATAAAATTTATAATCAAATTCCATTTATATAAAAATTATCTAATTAAAAAATTATGAAAAAATATTGCATAAATAATAAAAAATCCAAATAGATATTTTAGAAATATTTTTTAAAAAAATTGAATAACTAATCATCCGATATAAATTCAATTTGAAATCTTTTTTTGTATATAAACCTAAAATGTGACTCAAATTCACTCGAAATTTAAGCGATTTAAATTGATCTACTTTGAAATCAGTATACCTTAAAATGATTCGATGGAAAATGATTTGACACGACTCGTATACCATATTTATTGATTATATATAAGTTTGATATTTTCTGGGGTATTTTTTCTTATTTCATTCAATTCTCCTGATTGTTTGATAGTTTTTATGATGTTTTTAGTATGTTTAGTTTTTTTTTTTTTTTTTGGCCCGTCTATGCAATATCTGTATTTGACAATGAGTTATTAAAAAAAAAAAAAGAAAATCTTCCTTGGCCTAATCCTTGATTCATAACCAAGCAATGATTTCATCTTTTCATTTTCGAGTCATACGACCATCAATACTGCTTTCATCATACTCACTTTACTAATTTGTAGTATATGTAGCACCACTATTTGTCGTCCAATCAACCACCTCTCAAAAAGCTATAGATGCTAGATAACCCATCATAGTTAGATAAAAAAAAATTAAAATTTTTTCTATAAGATATTTTTGTCCATAAAATTGAAAGAACTAAAGTAACTTCATGGATAAAATGAATCTTTAAGGATTGATAATAATATAAGAGATAGAGTTGTATTATTTCTTTAAACAGTTTTATGTTATTATTTTATTTTGTTTACGTTATTTATCTGATGTAATTGAAAATATGACAGTTGTACAAAACTTGCCATATCAAGCAAGACCACAGGACAAATAAGTAGGTTGATAAGCATTTTTTTTATTTTGTTTCTTTGCTATATGATTTTGGCAAGATTATGCGTGATTGCTAGATTTTATCTTTCTTTTTTATAATATTGAATTTGTTTTTAGATACATAATTTAGTTGATATTCCTTTTTTCATTTTGATTTTGTTGTTAGAGCATTCACTAATGAACTAGATGCTATACTTTTTTTTTTTTTTTTAGTGCAGAAAGTCTGAAAATTCATATATTGTTTCTCAAAAATACAAAATTTCATACTATTAACATGAGTTTATAATAATGCATTGTATCATTTTGTTGAAAGATGGCTCATGTACAAATTAAAAATCCTATCAATACTGTTGTGGAGTTTGTCGAGCTCATATTGGACTATAAATAAATGCAAGTTATTGTTATTAGGTCTTTTAGCTCTTAAAATTTAAATTTTTCAGAGTTTTAACAAAATTAGCCATTTTTTTTAATTTTGATAAATTTAATCAAAATTAATAAAATTTTTGACAAATTTAGCCAAAATTCAAATTGATCAAAATATAATGATATATCACGTGATATAACAAACTAACTATTCAAATTGATCAAAATATAATGATATATCATGTGATATAACAAACTAACTAACATAAATTTTTATTAAAAAAATAGTAAAATCAGTTAACATTAGTTATTGATATAAATTAATATTATTTTAACTTAATATTTTTTATGTGACACATCATCCTATTTTAATTAATTTAAAATTTGGCTATATTTATCAAAATTTATTAATTTTGACTAATTTTGTCAAAATTAAAAAAATTAACCAATTTTGTCAAAATTTAGAAAAGTTTAGATTTTATGAGTAAATAAGCCTTATTATTATTATCTAAATTTTTATGGTATATACACATCACATATTATTTTATTAAAAGCTCAAATAAAAGGATGTTACACAGGTTTTAAATTGGCTTACTCACATAAACAATCACCTCTGATAATGAGTAGAGATGATACATCATGTTATAATTATCGCCTCAAAAGAAAATGAGATGATGTTGCATTTATGTATACAATCAATTTGGATTGCCCTCATCCAAATAACTTGTAAAAACCAAATATGAGTTCTTAGTTTTTAACCTTTTAAGAGAGAGAACTTAGAGGATTTAGGTTAAGTGCTAAGTAACAACTAAACTTATATATGCACAGTATTTTATAAGATATCAAAGGAATACAAAATACTATAACATGTGATTCATATCATGTGTGTTTATTCAATCAATAAGGTAGTGGAAGAATAAATTATTGTTTATCCACTGTGTGAGACTTTAAGGATAACATGTTATCTTAGTGTATTACCTATGTTTATAGATGATTCGGCCTATGAAACGTGTTTAAAAGTGTAGTTAAGTATGAATTACAAATATGGAGTGAAAAAGGAAGGTTTTAGTTGGTGTATTCATTGGTAGTGAATCTTGTCACTTAATAGAAATATGACTAGAGTATATAGAAAATTGACATAATTTTGAATGTACTTTTTGAGGGATTCAAAATATTGTAATTTTTTAAGGGATAAATTTAAGGTACAATGAGAATGATTAATTATTATTGTCCTATTTAGAGTTTAAGCTATTATGCATAATAATAAACTCACAAGTGCAGGTGTGCTCGCAAGATTGTATGACCAATTTACTAGCATAAAATTGACTATTTATGTTCAATTACAAAAATATTGAAATTCGAATTGGATCACTCATGACGAGTTGACTCAAATCCATTTCCGCATTATTAATAATAATAATAACATAAAAATGTGCAACTTTTGGCAAAAGGTACACCATTTCATAGACACTGTTTGCATGATTATATATTCATGCATTGCATGCAAAAGAAAAAATATAGATAAAAGTAAGAAAAGAAGAGCAAGAAAATCTCTATACAATTACACATAAATTATGCGATATTTTGCATTTTGCGCAGTTTGAAACTAGTGTTAAATTATTTAAAGATGTGGAGGCAAATTTATATGTTAATTATGATAATATAATATAACTAAAAATAAAAAGAAAGTGTAATAAATAATAATACCACACAACAAACTTCATTTCTTCACATTTCAAAGTTATAAAATTTATATTTTGTTTTAATAATCTATAAAATATCAAACACAATAAATAATTGATTTTGTATATTTTGATATTCACAATTATTCTGTTGAAGTTTCAAAACACAAAGAATGGAAAATAAACTTTTTATTTATTATTAAAATAATTTTCCTTTCTTTTTATCAATTATTAGGGAGCTAAGTGATGATAATAAAATAGGTATAATAAGTTATCATTTTAAATGTTATACTATCACTAAATTCATATAAAATTCATTTATAATTATAATTGCTAAAATTTAAATAAATCTTTTGTTTCCTATAAATTCAAAGAAAATAATTAAATCATACTTCATTATTTAAAATAAAATCAAATTATTTCACTTTGTTAAAAATTACTTCACAACTAATGAGTATCACATCAAATAACAATTAACCTGCATTTACCATGAAATCCAATAATTGATATATAGATAAACATGTAATATATTTTTAAGAATGCAATTATAATGATTTTTCTATTAAAAAGTCACTTAAAGAAAAAATATGTCAATAAATCATCAATAAATGAATGAATCAAGGATCAATGTACAAAATGTTGCAAATCAATGAATTAATCAATAAATAAACGAATCAACTCTTAATAATGACTCGTCATGTGAGTTTAAATAAAGTCAAACTAAAAAAAATTTTGTCAAGTCAGTATTTTGGCTCGTTTTTGCTTTGAATATATATATATATATATAGTGAATTGGTTGGTGAAAGATAGTATATCCCATTGTGGTTTATACTTGACTAGGCGTAGGATATCCCCTTGTGGTTTACACTTGACTAGGTGTAGGATATTTAATAAAATTCATTGTGAAATCTTCAAAAGATAAGTGATTTGATCTGTTTTATTTTAATTTCGCAAATGATTACAAGCTAAATTAATGATTTGTTTATCAATATTTGTAGGCTGCAAAGGAAAAGTCAAAATACGACTCGTAAATTTAAAAATTTTCGGAGTGATCATTATGGTTTTAGCTACATCAAAAAACTACAAGTGTGCTATGAATTTTTAAGGTGTTGTGATCTGTTATTAAGTACGGAATCTATGTTTAATTCATCATTTTGCTAAAACGAATCGTATTATTGTTTTTCCATTTAGTATGGTTGACAAATCTTTTATGGTTTATTAATTTATTTTATTTTGTCTAATCTTTGATACATGGGTTATTGTTCTCATAGATGCTATTTACTTTTTGTTCTTTTGGGCAAGGTATTTTCTTATTCTCATACAACAAATATATTTTTAATATTTTGTTTGGATACAATGGAGGAGGACACCCATATTTTTAATAAATTTATATAGGTTTTATCATAATGTTGATATTTGTTGTTATTTTATGATTATAGTTGTTGCGATTTAGTTGAAACAATATTTTAGTTTAAATTATATCATTTTTTTTTCTTCTAGCAAAACTTCCATGACAAAAAAAATTATAAGTTGTAGAAATTTTTAGGCACTTTCCTTTCATGTATTTTTTTTTTATATTTTCTAATTATCAACCTTATGAAAGTAATGTTATGTAGCCTTTTTATTCAAATTCTATTCGTAATTAAAATGTTATTAGAGTAAAATATCTATAATGGCTTATTCTTAGAGAGAACTCAAATTTTGATCCCAAGTTTAATAATTACTAACTCACTTTTGTATCATCTTGAACAATAAAAAAAATATTAGGTTAGATATAATAACCAATTATGGAGCGAGAATGACTTAGATTTTAGAGTTTTCTATGCATGAACCTTAATTGAATGATAGTACTTTAGATGTTGGACTTTGTTTTAACTATAGTTGGATTCCACTTTTTTAAACCTTTAGTAAGTGAAATACGATTTATGAATTATGATTCTTTCAAATTTTATGTTGATTGAGATGAATATGTATTATTTGGATAAAAAGGAAAGTAAATGTTTTTAGTGTTTCATTTGTTTTTATTGAAGTTTGTCTGTATAACTTATTAGTATGGAAAACTATGAGAAAATATATGATTTTTAATTATCATTATAGTTTTTATCTCTTTTATTTATCTTTGTTGTAAAATGGTTAGGGGTATTGGGATAATTCTCTTTTTGTTTGAAGTTGAAGGGCATCCATACATCAGACGAAGAAACTTGCTTCATTAGGTATTTTGGCAAAACTAATTTATAATTTGAGTTGTGATGCAAGAATTCAGACATTTGTTTGTGGACTTGCCTTAAGCACTGGTGTGTTGTTATTTACACAAGGATAGTAATTCAAGAGTTCAAAAAAATTTAAAATCAAGTAGTAGATTTAGGCATTTATGTTTTTGAAAGATGTTAAGTATATGATGATTTGGTTGCATAAAATTATAATACATGGTCTATGGAATATAAGTGAGTTTGATTTGAGAGAGAGTTTAATTATTAGTCTGTATAATTAATTTTTTGCTATATTTGTATTTTTTTATAAAGATAAATTCCGTATTTTAATGACTTTAAATATTACTAATAAATTTTTAGTCGCAGTACTCTAATATAATATATGAACACAACAAATTAAGATCACTTGACAAAAATGCTGATCATGTTTAGTTGTTTATCTTAAACGACTATGGAAAATGCAAGGAGCAAAGACTGGCTTTAAGATCAGTCTCTACTTTCTGACATGTCCAATGCATTCTTTTGAAGAAGAGAAGTAAATAACGTACAATAATAGTAAGCAAGCACATTAAACAAATGGAAGATTGATAAACTCAGTGAGAAGAGAATCACGATGGATCGGTATATCGGTTGGTGAAGATTATTGGAGAAGAGACGAAGTATACTTAAATATGCAAGTGATAGAACGAAACGGGCCAACTAAATTGATATTATTTAATTTATTGTTAAATAAAATTGGAAACGATACGCAATCATAAATGAAACGAATACGAAAAGGAGTAGGTACAAGTTGGAGCAACAGGCGACGTGATACCAACCGGCTCCTTGTCGTCTTTCCACCGACTACTTGCTGTAATTATTCACTTGAACAACATAAACGGCTAATAGCTGGATTTACACTTGTGCTGCCAACTTGTACTGATTCCTGACTTTTGCCTTCGAGTTTTGACACATTAACTGTAGGGTCCATCAGCAATACACTAATGCGACACTTCCAATACCCCAAGATGTACAGTAATATTTCATTTTGTTCTACTAGTTAACTTTATATATATATATATATATATATGAACTGTTTCCAAGGGGAGGGTCTGATACGGTTTAATGGTAATAAAAAAACACTAATAATAGAGAAAAGGGCGGGCAATCGTTGCCTCAAAGCTAACAGAGCGGGGCTAGCTTGTGAGCATCAATACTAGGGATACGTATACTAATATAGTATATTATTTTGTTTCGTTTCAACTGGAATACTGAGAGAGAATAGAAGAAGATACTGCATTAAAAAAATTAATGAGTCAAGAAATGACATCGAAAACAACGAGACAGAGAGGCAGAACAGGGTTAGTGAACGGACGTACTACATGTTAATGTCGTGTGGGGCCCTTCGGAAGAGGGCCATGGGTACAGCTAGCAGACTGTCAAAATCGCACATGATTTTGTTCCGTTTTATCTTTCTGGGTAAATTTTTTTTATTATTAATGTCAATTGAATATTATTTGTTGTGGTTAATTAAATTCGTCAGCAGTGTGTTGGTTTAAATCAAAAAGTAAAAATAAAAAGAGAGAGAGAGAGAGAGAGAGATGTTTGTGAAAACAGGGAGTTGGCCTTGTAGAAATCGGGAGATTCTTCTATTCTAACAACAGCTTGGAAGATATTCCCCAAGGATGTTAATTAGCGAAATTTTATTTTTGTGTGTTTTTTTAAAAAAAAAAATTCAATTTTTGCTAAAAATATCAAAACTTGTCTGTTCATGTGGGCTGGGGTTTTATAAATAAATACTAATACGGACCCATTAGTAGAGTGTCGGCGGAGATATTGATGAGAAGTTGCATTTCCTAATCTTGTTTTTATTGTCCTATAAATACCACTGCCACTGCAGTGCTTTCTTTCTACTGATTTTTCTGTTTTGCTTACCTGAGTATTATTTTTACTCTTTACTCTCAAAGAATAATATAAATTAAATTAAAAAAATAATAAGAAGAAGAATAATTGAGAAATTGGATTTTGATTCGGAAGAGAAGAGGGATGAAGGGACTGAGAGCAAAAGCGAAAGCAAAGGAAGAAAGCCTCCACAAATATCTGAGTGAGGCGTAGCAGATGAGTAGTTAGTGTGGACAGATCTGTACCTCAAATTTTGTGGAGTTTGAGATTCTGAAATGGAGGCGTGCGCAGGCTTGGTGGCCGGCTCTCACAACAGGAATGAGTTGGTTGTCATCCGTCGCGATGGCGAATCTGCTGTAGCCTTCTTTTCCTTTTCCTACTTTTATGTAATAATGGAAGACAAAAATAAATAAATAATAATAAGGTGTTTTATTGCAGCCCAAACCGTTAGAGAAGCTAAGCGGGCAAATATGTCACATATGTGGAGACGACGTGGGGCTGACTGCGGATGGAGAGCTGTTCGTGGCGTGTAATGAGTGTGCCTTCCCAATCTGCAGAACTTGCTACGAGTACGAGCGTAAGGAAGGAACTCAACTCTGCCCTCAGTGCAAGACCAGATTCAAGCGTCTCAAAGGTCTCTTTTTATTCTCTTCTTTGACTTGTCTATATATGCCACATATCTATATCTAACAATTCAAATTGGATTTTGGACGCAGGCTGTGCCAGAGTTGATGGAGACGAAGAAGAAGACGACATCGATGACTTGGAGAATGAGTTCAATTTCGAAGCAATTAGGAGTAGAAATGATATGCTGCTGCGCCGTCATTTCCCATCAGAGCCCGGCATGCTTCACTACGATAACCCTGATCTGCATCATCATCGTCAACCCTTCCATCCTCATCTGTCCCCTCAATTTCCACTCCTTACTGACGGTCAAACGGTATTCCTCTTCCTTCTCGGCGTCTTTACTGTTCAAAAATACATATTTCAATTTTAACTTTACTACACCAAATTGCTCTTGCAGGATGTTCATGACATTCCTCCTGAACAACATGCTTTGGTCCCTTCCATCATGTCTAATGTCGGCGGCGGTGGCAAAAGAATTCACCCTCTTCCCTTTTCAGATTCTGCCCTTCCTGGTAATTCTTTATACTTCTAACTTTATTTCTTACCATTATAGTAACACCTTTTATTTGAATTTTCCTGTTGCCTCTCTATCGCTGTATCCGCTTACTTAGAATCGTTGTCTTTTATTCCTATTCTACAGTACAACCCAGATCCATGGATCCCTCTAAGGATTTGGCTGCTTATGGCTATGGAAGTATTGCTTGGAAGGAGAGGATGGAGAGTTGGAAGCAAAAACAAGAGAAATTGCAGATGATGAAGAATGAAAATGGTGGCAAAGACTGGGATTATGATGGTGATGTCCCTGATCTCCCATTGTAAGCATCCCCTTTAAACCTTTAGTTTTATTTATAGTTGAATGCGCCTTCTATCTTCTTTTTTTTTTTTATTCCATAACTATACAACCTTCCTCTATCTTCCATAAGTTAAGTCCCACCTAATTCAAGATAGTTAGGTGATTATTATGGTCGTTAATTTCTGCTTCCCCTAAATGTTTCAATTTCTCAGTTATGAATTCCATTTTGTTATATCCACCACCCATAGCGGTTCCAAATCTATTTGGATTCTACATTTGTGATTTATGGATCTCTCTCTGTGAATTTTAGTGTGAAGATGATGTTCTGTACTATCAATGACCCTGTTTCTTTAACCATGAATCTTCTTGCTGATACTATGATATGTGCGCTCAATAAAAAATAATTGGCAATGGCTTCTGGTTTTTCCCTTGTTTCTCTCTTTTTTCTTTTTTTTCCTCCCTTGTTCCTTCTTCTCAAACTTTTTTACTCATGATCAGAATGGATGAGGCTAGACAACCATTATCCCGAAAATTGCCCATTTCTTCCAGCCAAATCAATCCATATCGGATGATCATCATTATTCGACTTGTAGTTCTCGGGTTCTTCTTCCATTATCGAGTTACTCATCCTGTGAATGATGCATATGCATTGTGGCTCATATCTGTGATTTGTGAGATTTGGTTTGCTCTTTCATGGATTCTTGATCAATTCCCAAAGTGGCTCCCTATTGACAGAGAAACTTATCTGGATCGATTGTCCCTCAGGTAACCAGTAACACCATTTTCTTGTGCTCCTATTTCCAGCAACTATATTTACTGTCTACATGTGTAATGAATTAATTGTGTAAACCTTTTGTTTGTTAGGTATGAGAAGGAAGGGCAACCTTCTCAGCTCTCTCCAATTGATATTTTTGTAAGTACAGTTGACCCATTGAAAGAACCCCCTTTGGTGACTGCAAACACAGTTCTGTCCATTCTTGCAGTGGATTACCCTGTTGATAAGGTCTCATGTTATGTTTCTGATGATGGTGCTGCTATGCTCACATTTGAGGCCCTATCAGAAACATCTGAATTTGCAAAGAAATGGGTCCCTTTCTGCAAGAAGTTCAACATTGAACCAAGGGCACCAGAGTTTTATTTTGCTCAAAAGATAGATTATCTCAAAGATAAGGTCCAGGCTTCATTTGTGAAGGAGCGGAGAGCAATGAAGGTGCCTAGCCTTCCGCCATTGAGATTTATCCTCCTGCTCCCTTCTTCTCTGTGTAAGTGGTGTGTGTGTTGACCAGTATTGATAACTCATTACTTATTGGAATTGCAGAGAGAATACGAAGAGTTTAAAGTTCAGATCAACGCATTAGTTGCCAAAGCACAAAAGGTCCCAGAAGAAGGGTGGACAATGCAGGATGGGACTCCATGGCCTGGAAATAATGTTCGCGATCATCCTGGAATGATTCAGGCATGTGAATATTGATTTCATTTAATGTGGTTCTGATTGAGTTCTGCTATGTATCATAATGTATCTTTTATAGGTTTTCCTTGGCCAAAGCGGAGGGCTGGACACAGATGGAAATGAGTTACCACGTCTGGTGTATGTTTCCAGAGAAAAGAGGCCTGGATTTAACCACCACAAAAAGGCCGGAGCAATGAATGCTTTGGTGAGTAATTAAAGGACAAAGAAATCAGATTCTGAGCACCATTGATTGTGTCAAGGATGTGATTTTTATTTAAAATTTCTCTTCCCATCAAACAGGTCAGAGTCTCTGCTGTGCTCACGAATGCTCCTTATTTGTTGAATTTGGATTGTGATCACTACTTCAACAATAGCAAGGCTATTAGAGAAGCAATGTGTTTCATGATGGATCCTTTGCTTGGAAAGAGAGTTTGCTATGTCCAGTTCCCACAAAGGTTTGATG
Organism: Omphalea diandra; assembly: GCA_949677035.1. Taxonomy (NCBI): domain Eukaryota; kingdom Viridiplantae; phylum Streptophyta; class Magnoliopsida; order Malpighiales; family Euphorbiaceae; genus Omphalea; species Omphalea diandra. The sequence continues at coordinate 10,606 of CATIWR010103155.1, read as the reverse complement.
GTATTGACAGGCATGATCGATATGCCAATCGGAACATTGTATTCTTTGATGTAAGCATTACTTTATTTAGAACTAGTTGGACTTTCTATTGCAAGTTGTCCACCTTCAGTAACACAATCTGACCCATATTCCAATTACAGATCAACATGAAAGGATTGGATGGCATTCAAGGGCCTATATATGTTGGCACTGGATGTGTGTTCAGAAGGCAGGCATTCTATGGTTATGATGCTGCAAAGGCAAAGAAACCACCAAGTAGGACATGTAACTGCTTCCCGAAGTGGTGCTGTGGATGTTGTTGTTCAGGAACGAGAAAGAAGAAGAATACTAACAAACCCAAGTCTGAGATGAAAAAGAAGATTCCAAAGACATCTAGACCTGTGAGTGCTTTGGAAGGTATTAAAGAGGGCATTGAAGGTAATGATAGTGACTTGGGATGATCATTTACTCATTGTTTCCCTCTCCTCTTACAGTCCGACCATTAGGTCTGTGTCTCATTTAACTTATTCTGTGAATTTATGTTTGCTTTTTTTTTTTTCCCATGTAAGTGTTCCATTTTTACAGTCCAACTGGCTTGATAATTTTTTCTGTTAACTTCAAAGAGTCTCCTGCAGGAATTGGAGATGCAAACATAGCTGTAATGCCAGAACAGAAATTGGAAAAGAAGTTTGGACAGTCTCCTGTGTTTGTAGCAACGCTGCTAGAGGATGGCGGTACACTGAAAAGTGCTAGCCCTGCATCTTTGCTTAAAGAAGCCATCCATGTTATTAGCTGTGGCTATGAAGATAAAACGGAATGGGGAAACGAGGTAAAAGAAATGTTTAAATTTTCATTAGATCTTTTGACTTGTAATCATTGTGACTCTCTGATTTGGGGCAACTTATAATTTCTTTCAATTCTTCAGGTTGGATGGATTTATGGTTCGGTCACGGAGGATATATTGACAGGTTTTAAAATGCACTGCCATGGATGGCGATCAATATATTGTATTCCTGATAGGCCTGCATTTAAGGGTTCAGCACCTATCAATCTTTCTGATCGTCTACACCAGGTCCTACGATGGGCTCTCGGATCTGTTGAAATATTTTTGAGCAGGCACTGTCCTCTTTGGTATGGATATGGAGGAGGTTTGAAGTGGCTTGAGCGTTTGTCCTACATAAATGCTACAGTGTATCCGTTGACATCTATACCTCTGCTGGCATATTGTACTCTTCCTGCTGTGTGCTTGCTAACAGGGAAATTTATCACTCCCGAGGTATGCTTTTTTTTTTTTTTTTTTTTTTAAATAACAGTGGTCAGTCGTGGATAAGATAACCTTGCTTTTATCTTAGTTGTCGCTCAAAATGTAACTGATATACACATCTATTTTTTTCCTTCTTTATATTCTTGTCCCATACTGCAGCTCAGCAACGTTGCAAGTTTATGGTTTTTGTCACTGTTCATTTGCATTTTTGCGACAAGTATACTGGAAATGAGATGGAGTGGAGTTGGGATTGATGACTGGTGGAGAAATGAGCAATTTTGGGTGATTGGAGGGGTGTCTGCACATCTATTTGCTGTGTTCCAGGGCCTGTTAAAGATTCTGGCTGGAGTTGATACAAACTTCACTGTGACATCAAAAGCAGGGGATGACGACAAGTTCTCGGAGCTGTATATATTTAAGTGGACCACATTGCTCATACCACCGACAACACTGTTGATCATAAACCTGATAGGAGTGGTTGCTGGTGTTTCAAATGCAATAAATAATGGGTATGAATCATGGGGACCTCTGTTTGGTAAGCTTTTTTTTGCCTTCTGGGTGATAGTTCACCTCTATCCTTTTCTAAAGGGTCTACTGGGTCGGCAGAACAGAACTCCCACAATCATTATCGTCTGGTCAATTTTGCTTGCTTCCATCTTCTCTCTTCTGTGGGTTCGTATAGATCCATTCCTAGCCAAGTCGGATGGCCCAGTTTTGGAGGAATGTGGTCTAGACTGTCATTAGCGTCCAGTGATAGTACAGTTGATAAAAGAGGTCTTGTGTGGTGAGTTTTGCAAGATGTAGATTGAATTGTATGTTTAGGCCTGGCGCGGATTATCTTGTTAAGCTCCTCGTTCCTCCGCTGTGGCCATGGAATTGCGTACAAAAAGAGTCAAAAGCCTGAGCTGTCTGCAGCACGCTTCTTATCTAGTGTTCTGAGATTTGGGGCAGAAACTGCAATGAATGCTCCCTTGATTCTTTATTAGTATAATTTTATACAGGGCAGAGGAGGTAGATAAACTACTCATATAGTGTATATTATTATTGTTCTCATGAATCTTTCTCTTCATTTGATTCATAATAAAAGGGGGTTAGCCAGGCCTTCTGTAATGTGTAAGCAACAGAGGCAAAAATCATGGATCTTTTGCAATATTTTGGTACCCACCAGGGTCCAAGTTCAAAAAAAAAAAAAAAAGAAGAAATCTCATTTTTCATCTTTGTACAACCCTGTGACTAATTCTGATTCTCAATGCGCCCGATCTTGGATCGTACGACTAAACCAAAATTAAAAGAATTGTAATGACTTGGCATTTGTGCATCGCCATTGCCACCCTCAAGGGAAATGACAATCTGCTTCTTTTGTTGTCATTGTATCCTCAGAAATTAAGTTAAGGAGTGTCTGTTTTTTTATTTATTTTTTTAAAAAAAAACACAAAATATTTTTGTAAATATTATTTTATTAATTACTTTTATATTTATCAAGAAATGTTTTAAAATAAAAAGCTAAAAATAAAAAAATTTAATTTTTTAAAAACATAATAATTATAATAATAATAATTATTATTATCTTCTACCTTCTAATCAACATGTGGTCATGTAATATTAAGAATGTGTTTGATATAAATAAATTTTATAGTTTTTACGGAATTCATTTATAAATATACATTTTGTATATTTGATATAAATGAAAATTCATTTAAAACATTTCATTAAATCTTTGGAGCTTATTATAACTAAATCAAATTCTATTAAATTTGATAGAATTTTTAAATGAATTTTGAAATTGTAAATTTTTTCATTATGACAAAAACACTTTTAGTTAAAATATATATATATATTTTACTATTCTTCCTCCTTTTTTCCTTTTTTCTCTTACTCTTTTCACTCTTCTTTCTCTCTTTAATTTTTCTCTCTCCTCCCTTTTTAAAATTTTTTATATTTATATAAATTTGAAAAAATAATATAAGAATATTTTTATAAAAATAAAATATTATATTAAATTTTACATTTAAATCAAATACAATTTATTTTATTTGAAATAATTTTTTCTTTTATAACATATCAAATAGAGAAAATCATTCACAAATAATTTTTATAATAAATTTATTTATAAATAAAATAAATTTTAAATTAGAATTGAACTAAGCATTATATAAATATAACTATCACTGTGAATTAGTGCACTTTTACATTACAAAAATTCTTTCATATCATGAACTTAGATAATACTTCGTAAAATTGAAAATTAAATACTAAAAATTTAAAAGTTAGATTTTAAATATTGAATAATTTAAATGTTGAATATTTTTAATTATATAGTTACTTGATAAACTTAAAATAAAGTGTTGAATAAAATAAGTGCTAATTTTATCCTTATCATATTGACTTAATATTTTATAAGATTGAAAAGAATTTAAAATTATTTAACGAATTAAAATTATGTTAACCAAAAGTCAATATTGTTTTTAAATTTAAAAAATAGAAAATTAATATATTAAACTAAAACTATGCTAATTTTAAATATAAATAGAATAAATTCTAATAAATATTGAAAAACTAAAATTCATGATGGAAAACATTACAAATTTTATCTCCAAGATATATATTATCACCTATCAACAATTTAGATTGTTAATTGTATTTATGGTGTAGTTTCTTGACTTAAAACGTAGTTAAATTTGTGTGTTTGTGTCCGTGCTTCCTTTTCTTAAAAAAATAAAAAAAATATATAATATTCAATTTCTTTATTAAAGATGTCAATATAGCGATATTTTTAAATTCAAATAACTGATGGAATTGCTGCTGAATATGCATACCAACTGACATTAAAAACAATAGCTGATCTTGCATTGGAAAAACTGATATATAATGTAATTAAAGAATTTATTTATGATAAAATCATAAAGAATATTTCAATATAATTTAAACATGTAGTTTGATTTTCTTTTTGTTAAGATTTTGCAACTATATTTTTAGAGATAAAAAAATATATTTATATATAGAGAAATTTTTTTAACCATACTTTGTTAACGTATTATAAATTATTTTGGTGAAAATATTTAAATAGTTGTTGCATAAATGTGTTACGTTAAAATTTTGATTGATTATATTAAAAAATTTGTAGCTTAATTTAACTTTTTAAGTGATAAGTAGATAAACTTTATTAAATAAATTTAAAATAAATAAATGTTTAAAGTTGTGATTTAAATGATAAATTGTATTATCAAATAAGTCCTTTATAAATATAAAGAATATTTGAATTTAAATAGACATACATTATGCTTCTAATACACTTTCATAACACATTATTATAATATACAAGAGAATTAATAGTTTTTAGGTTGATAAGCTGTCAATTTTTAGCTCTGCCTACATTCTACATACATGTTATGGGTTAAAATAAGAAGTTTAATTTAATTAAAAATCTATTGTGTGTTTAACTCATTAAATTATCTATATTAGCAAACAATTTCTTGCTCTAGTGATAAAAAGTGATACCTGAGATTTAAAAGTTTCAAATTCAAATATATTAAATATTTCTGCATCTTTATGGGCTGAAAAACATCTCCCTCTTTACTAACTAACCACTAAGTCATGGCTCTAAAAAAATTGCATAATCTGTATTATATAATAAATTTTAGAGTTAAATATTTTAATCTCCTATTTTTGCTATATTAGACTATTTAGTTTCTCACTTTTCTAAATTATATTAAAATATTTCTATATTTCTTCTCTATTACACTAAATATGAATTCTATCCATTTTAAACACAATTTGAAATGAGAAAGTTAATAAATTAAATTTCAAAATTATACCCTTTGTCCTATTCCCATCTTTTTCTTCTCCTGCTCATTATTTCTTCTTTCTTAAATTGAATAACCTTTTTGTTTGCTTCTTCTCTTGCTCATTCAAACTCAACTTTAATTCAAACCTAATTTTAAAAAAATCAATTCCCTAATATTTTGACTCTCCACTCTTACACTATGTTTGGAAAAATGATGTAGGGAGAAAATAAAATAATGAGGAAAAATAAATTTTATTTTTTCTTCTTATTTTCCTTCCTCACGTTTGGATAAAAGCGAAGGGAAGAAAAATAAATTTATTTTCCCTTGTTTCGATAGCCAACTATGGAAGGAAAGAAAAATATTATTTCATACATTTTCAATTTTACCCTTTATTAAAGAAAATATTTGGATATATAATTATATTGTATAATGATAAAAAATAATTATTTTAGGTCATTTAATAAAAATTTTGGTGAAATTATTAATTTGTTAAAAGAATTAAATCTTAAGATAGTAATATTGGTAAAAGGAATTGTCAGGGAGAGAGAGTAAAACAAGTTCATGATTTCAATGAACTTAACTGTCAGCAAGCATTATCATACAGCCTGCTGCAACTTTCTATCAGCAAGCATATACAAGTAGATAACTAGTTTGCAGGAATTTACTATCAGTTAGAAAATCATTCATCTAAAGAAATGTCCTATCTGGAAAAAAAAAGCACGAAGATCACTACCAATCATCATTTTAAATATCATTGCCACTGGCACAACTCATACCAAAATATAAAACAAATTTCAATAATAAACAAAGTAAATGTAGAGGTAGATATTCTAAAATCTCTTCATCGTCATAAAACTTAAATTAGATACACCCACTTTATTTCTTCCAATCCATAAGCTTCATGAAATTCTGGAAGCCATTAGTGCCACCAATATATGCTCCAATACAGCAGCACCTGCTGGAAGAGAACCAGGCATTCATAATCCATTCTAAAAAATTCAAGTTCCCCTCTCGTTCTATTTCGGTTATATAACCATCCCTTAGCTGTACTCTCGAACTCATCTAACATTTCCATCGCTTCACTTACTTGGCACCCAGAATCACAGGCTAACCACATAATGCGTGCCTCGGTCATTATAAGCTTTATATCTTTCCAACTCTGCAATACACGATCAACATAAGTTATGAACAACATACAGATCAACGGCAGTTGCAATCAACAATGGATCTAATCCAAGAGATGAAATTTCTAAATAATAACGAAAAGAGATAAATAAATACATAAATTAGCATTCACTAACCTGCATTTGTCATGGATTCTATCATGACCATGTGACGCTTCAACTTGGCTTCGCCTTTCTTAGAGACTACTGCACCATATCGTGGATTCATTAAAAGTACCTGCAGGAAATTTGGTGAACTTAAGTTGCTCGGACTCCTACTAGGATGCAATAAACCAGAAAGGACATTATATATTTTTTTTAGAGAAAAAAAAAAAAGCTAATATATTAAGTGTGTTGCTAGACAAGGCCCAAAAACGGGCATAGCCACACTTATAAAGCACATGTTCATTGGATTCACTGTAGTAACACAACCCACAAATCCTATAGCCCACAGTTAATCTTAAAATGATAGGAAATTCCTAGAACATCTTAGGCTTGAATGCCAAAATACTAAGGATTTCCAGCAATTACAAACCTGCCTCTGTTTAGAGCCCATATATCATACTATCCAACACTAATGACAACAATTAAAGTAACATGGACAGAATGCAGATTGCAACTATAGGACTGTCATATAGCTCCATCAAACAGAATGCAGAATGCAGATTTACACTGATTTCACAAACAATTTAAATTCAAAATTTTTTCAGCTCCATCAAACCATTCAATTGAAAAACTAACCAAATTACGCATCAACTAGCACTAAATTTCTGAAATATTTTGATCAAAACCCTGCGCAGATTGCAGATTGCAACTATAGGACTGTCATATAGCGAATATGATTTCACCTTCTGTTATTTCAATCGTATGCGCAACAATCCCTAAAACCTAAAAGACATTAGCCTGTTCGAACTCATTTTTAAACAATTCAATCCTTGAGAAAACTTTTCCGGTGCAGCTGATATCAGTTTTGGGAGTTTTGTTCTATTAGGTAATTTCAATCTTTGATGTCTATCTCTTTATGTTATTAGTTAACTAAAAAACTAATAAGTGTTGACTGATATCAGTGTTGACTGTTGTGCATTTTAAGCCTACTCTTTAGTCTCTTATCCTTTTCCTTCTCTGATTATTCATCAACTGTGTGAACCAAAAAAGAAAAAAACCACGCATAAACTTGGAACAAATCATTGGCTATATAGAGGAACCGGCACTCACTTGCAAGAAATCGGTGGCACCAACCGAAACAAAATGGAATCGAAACTTTGTAACTCAGTTCAAAAACAAACCCAAAAAAAAATTTTCTACAAATTAAATTTCAAACCCATATAAACACACGAAAAATAGGACGAAATCAGCACATAAAAAAAAAAAAAAAAAAGAAGCAAAACAGCATACTCAAGATCTCCGAAACAGAGGAAAAAAAATGGAGCAACAGAGAAATCCACTACTTACCTCTATCACTTTGTAGATCTAGCAATGACAGCCGGATTTTTAGCCACAAACTTGCCAACTTGATAGATGATGCAGCCGGATCGGAGCATGGGAAATGCCGAGTGAAGATGTGAACTGGGATGTGACTGGGACGAGAACCAATGAAGCAAATTTGGTCTCGAGTCATGGGCTGTCTGATTTTGTAATTTTTTACAATATGCAGGGGTAGGATGGTCATTTCATAAAAATCCTCTCATTCTTCCATTTTTTTTCTTTTCATTTTGGAGAAAAAATGACAAAAGGTAAAATTCGAAATATTGTCCTTCCCCTGCCATTTTCCCCCTTTCCAAACAGAGGATTTTGTTTTTCCTATTTTATTTTATCCTATTATTTTCCTCCTCCTCTTATTTTCCTCCTTCATAAACAGGAATTTACTGCTCAACCACCTTTATCTTCCCTCTCCATATACAGCATCTAGCAATATTTTTTCTAATCATGTGCCTCTCCAAGTCTCTTTAAAACTCAATTCTCTCAATTCTTTATTGGATCCTTCATTTGAATTCTACCAATCACCGTAATAGTCTAGGTAGGCTCACTACTTGTCAAAATAGTTTGGCAGAGATCTAGGGTTTGTTTAGGCCTAGGGCTTGGACACTTAGGTGAAGTTAAGCAGTGATGCTTGTGATCCAATTGTTTACTAACAATCATCATAGCTATGGTCAGAGGGACTACAACGACAGTAGTTAGAGAAGGCGTTAGAATCAGGTGTGTGATTGATTTGGCATTTAGGACTGAAGCTTTGATTTGAGATATCAATGGTTGATGGTGGCCTATTCATAATTAAGGATTAACAGTTATAATTTGGTTATGGAATTGAGAATATGTGTTTGGATTTGGTTAACTTAGGATGAGAATCAGTATTTGGATTCCAATATAACTCAACTCAACTAACCCTTAATCCCAAGTTAATTGGGGTAAGCTATATGAATTTAATTTTTCCACTCGAAGAAATCTTAGGCTATACTTTCAGAAAGATGCAAAACCTTTAAGTCATTCTGAATTACTTTATTCCTTGTGAGTTTATGTCTACTCCTCTCCTTTTTACCTGTGTATATTCTAATGTATTCTACTCTTCTAACAAGTGTGTTTACAGGCCTACGATCACATGCCCATATCACTTCAATCTTTCTTCTCTCAAATTATTCATTATTGGGGCAACTTCAATAATTATATATTTTCTCTATTTTAATGTTTTAACATCAACATTTGAATTAATTTTGTATTTTTGTTGCAAACCTATCCTTTACACCAATGGTTATGGCTTCTTTAGCACAACAACAAACATGAATCTTGGTTTTAAGTGCTACTGCAACCTATAATCAACGAAGAAACAAACAGTTTCGACCAAGATGTTGATGGGGAACTTTCAATCCCAAGGAGTTAATTACTTATTCTTGTTGGTTATTTCAATGACAAATAGATTAATGGGATGAAAAGAGAGTAAGAGCCACTGAAAATGTCTAAGGGACGGAGAAGAGATGCATAGATGTATGAGCTCTGAGATTTTTTTGTGTTGTTTGTGATTTAATGATATTTTTTTGAATTTGGCCATTTGTGGTTTGATTGTTTAAAGAGTAGTATGATGGTGGTGTAGAAAATAAAAATTTAAATGAAAACAAAAGGTAATATGGACTTTTTCATATCAATTAACAAGAATTATAAAAAAGTTTAGTAGAAGTAAAATGTAAGGATATCTTCGTATAATTTTAATATCTTCGTATAATTTTAAAAAATGAGAAATTAAATAGTTTAATATGAAAAAACTCAGAGATTAGATTATTTAACCTTAAATTTTATTAAATAATACAACCTAGATGATCTTAACTTCATGTGTTATGAACAATATTTGGCTAGTTTTGGCTTTAGCATTACCTCGACCACTGAAAATTCAATTCGCAACTTTCCCTAAAATCAAGGTTTACATAGCGCAATATTTTCTTCTTGTTTTTGTTTATGATGGTTGGTTACCCCTTGTCATTACAATAGGCATCAAATCTATCATAAATCTGAATTAACATATATTTATATGTGACGTGTGTGTTAAGCTCGTACCATTTGATGCATTCAACTTGTTGGACCCAACATCGTTCTCTTAAGGTAGAATTCATGATAATGCAGCACCACGAGTCATTGAAGACCCCTTTTGATCAGTGTTACTAATTTTCTATATATTTTGATAAGCCTTAACTTTTTAGCCCATGTTTTTATAATGGAATCCATCGATTGGCGAATTTTCAATTCAACTTGTTCAATGGATTTGATTTTATAGAGAATTTTATAATTTTTTTAAAAATATATATAAATAATATTTTAAAATTTAAAATTAAAAAATAATATAACAAAATAATTAAAAAACTTTATTATTTAAATTTTGAACAAAATAGTACATGACCTAATTTTAAGATTTGATTTTCGATTTTAGCTAATTTTTCAATTTTGTTTTTTTTATTGACTAGTTTTTAATATTGAACTAAACTAAGCTACTAATCAATTTTTTAGTTTTATTGATTTCAAAAATGTTGCTTTTACCCAATAAGGCATACACTCTCTTTGTATTTAGAATCTATGTTTGGGTGTTTCAGGTTGTTGGCCCTAGGCACTAAGAAGGGGGGTTGAATTGGTGGATAAAAATTTTAAAACAGAGATAAAGAGAAGAAGATTGAACAATGAAGACACAAGGATTTTATAGTGGTTCGGGTATTAACCAACCCTACATCAACTCTCCAATTCACCAATTGGGTATTTCACTCAATCACTAGTGTTTTACAAGCTCACACTAAACTTAGTGTTTAGGCTCACACTAAACCTTACAACTTGTGTTTTACAGGCTCACACAAAAAACCTTTTATAAGTGTTTTCAAGGCTCACACTAAAACCTATCACAATATGTGTTTTATGGCTCACACACAACCTATGTGTTTTAA
>CATIWR010103154.1:0-29370 GCA_949677035.1 Omphalea diandra | reverse complement strand
TCAAAATCAGAATATAAAGCCATCAAAATATAAGAAAACAGAAGACTGTGATCATCTCAGTTCGGATTTGACCTAGTCCTATTGAAGGGGTCATATATCTTCACACACACAGAATCAAGTAAAACTGTTTCATATGCATTTATATGAGACATAAGCCTACAACTTTTATGTTTTTTACTTTCCCCAATTCCTCCTCTAGAGTTATGAAATCATGGGTGAAAAAATCTGCTTTAACAGCAAAATCAACAGAATCAGTTATTGTTCTTTTGGATTACAACTTTCATCCAAGAGCTCTACCTCAATTACTCCATAATTCTCACTAACCATTCATGATTAACATGCATGAGAGCTTAATTTCAGTTGAAAAGAAGATAAATTACTTACCTATTGTCCCATAATTGGAAAACCTTAGGCAGCTCACACTTCTTCCTCTCCTTCTTCTTCTTCTTCTTCCTTTCTTCCTTTCTTTCTTTATTCCTTAGCTCTCCCTCTCTTTCATCTGGTGTATTTCGAACTTATTACCTCTTTTACCTGCCCATAATGGCAGATAATTATAATTTATATTCTTACTCTAATAGGACAAAAGATTGGTGGCTTGTTTCTATTGGTTGAAAGTTAAACAGTTTTGGTTTTAGTCTCTTTTCTTCATTCCTTCATCACCTTCGTCCATTCTCTAATTTCTAGATGCTCTTTATACTTTTAGATGAGCTCTTAAACACCATTATTTATGATGCTATAATAAGCACACAACATGAAATAATTTGTCATATAACTATGCAAACACTGTATATATGTTCAAGCATCCCAAATGCAATGGTGCAATTGTCATTGTCGTGTTTTTACAATTCACATGTCTAAATGATTATTTATCCTGTGCATATGTTCATGTGAGATTTCATATCATTTGATATAGTGCATATGCTCAGATGTGATTTCATATCATTTGTGCAATGAATATATTCATGTGATAATGACAATGAATAGGGATATGGATGTTACAATAAACACCTTTGTAAGTAGGTCGAGAGTTAGCCTAGATTCGAAAACTCTTATAAAAGGTTAAAGCATGAGCCTATCCAAAACACTTGTGAGAGGTTTTTATGTGAGCCTAAAAGTACAAGGTGTAAGGGTTTTTGTGTGAGCCAGAAAGCACAAGTTGTATAAGTTAGGTGTGAGCTTGAAAACACTAGATTAGTTGAGTTAAATACCTAATTATAAAGAATTGGGGAGTGGATGTAGGATTTCTTAACACCAAACCACTATAAACTTGTTGTGTTGATTTTTCTCTTCTCCATTTTATCTTCCTAGACACCTTAATCTTTTTTTAAATTTTTAATCAGCCACCAATTCAACCTTCTTTCTTGGTGCACTAGGCCAATATATCTTATCCCATATAAATGAAGAACATTTCATCCATTCACATATAAAATTGGTCATAAGGACTTGAGTAACAAACATTATCAAAATACTCATTTTCATAAAGCCCATTAAGACATTAATATTTTATCCATCTCAACTAAGGTGTAAAACACTATTCACCCTTTAATTCTCATCTTAAGCATAATGATTAGGATGCTAATTATCATTTTAGAAGTCAATAGTCATCAAGATTTCATATAATCAATCCATATACATCAACACCTTTTAAAGCTCCAATTCTTTACTACATCGATATTGCCCTTAATTTAATCAAGGTGTAAAATATTAATTAAGCTCAATTCTCTTCTTAAACATGAATATAACAACATTAATTAATTTATAATTATCAATTAATTATCAAGAATTAAAAGAAACAACTCATACACTTCGAGCACTTTTATGATTCCTTTTGATGACAACATCACTTTATATGTCAATCTCACATTAAACTTCATTTCTTTCACCACCACAAAGCTTAAGAAACCATAAACACACTTAGTCAAACATATAACAAATATGTAATAAATATGGTAGGTTATAGTTTACTTGAAATAAAGAGATGAAAATCACCAACTTGCTTAAGAAATGGAAGAAGATGGATGAACAAACTTGATGCTCCAAACTTAATTTGGTAGCCATGGATGGAGGAAAGGTTTTAGCAAAGTTTATATGTACTTTGAACTATTGAAAACTAAAGAGAAATGGAGAAGAAAACATGTTTAGGTGAAGATAAAGAAGAAGAGTGTAAAATGACTAAAATGCCCAAATGGATAATTCAAGAAAAAGTCTACCAAAAGTACTACTTCCAACCTATAACCTTATGTTTCTAGCCTTTTCTCCTTTTCAAAAATTTACTTTAAAGACTATTTTAGACATTAATAATGATGAAAAATGGATTTAGAGTAGTTTTAGGAAGAAAGTAAAGATAAAATGGTGTGAAAAGTCCAAAAATGCCCAAATAGAGCATTCAAAGCTTTTGAAAACTTTGCTTTAAACATTTTGTTCCATCTTTCAACACACTTCAATTAATAACTCAAGACATCTAAAATACATCTAAAACATATCATTATCATTTCATTTAAATATATGTTAGGCACACATTAAACAAACATATACAACAACATTGAGGCAAGGTTTGCAACTATCCAAGTCTTCCTTCCTTCCTTTACGACATTTTAAATACAAAATTAAGCATCTAAAATAAATATAAAACACTTTATTAATATGTCATTTAATCACATATTAAGCACACTTGCATACCTTATTAGCCATTAAAGATCTTGCACTTAACTTAGCTTATCCCTTAGGTTCCATTATCCTTTTTCATTTCTTTTAACGTATCCCTTAACATAACTTCCTTCCATGTAAAAATATTGACATACTCTTCATTTTTAATACTATAATTCTATCATTCATTCTTGTTCATTTATCATTAGTTCTTTCATATGCTTACTTACATATCTTAACTTACACTTACTTCCTGATTATCACATAACATCTTTCACCTTCATATCTCTTAATCGTTCTTTCCAACTCATATTATATCTTAATTAGTCATCATTATAACATTAAAATCATAATCATTTCATCAAATTTAGCCTTCTTATACTTATCATTTAGGAGAAGAAGTCCTCATTTATGAGAGACCACTAAGAACCAAGTTTTGGGTGCCTTACAATGATCCCCATATGAATAGGAAAGCCTTAGTAAGAAAATTTTAAGGATGGGCTATTACTGGATCCCTATAGAGTAGGATTACATTTAAATGGTCTAAAACTATCACAAACAATAGATTCTTGGCAGTATCAATCACTTACAACTAATGGACTTACATAATCTGACTTCACGTTAGCCATTTGCAGCTTGGGGAATTGATGTGATTAAGGAAATTTGACTAGTTTCTACAAGGGGTCCAAAATACATCATGGTAGTAGTAGATTACTTTTGAAAGTGGGCGGAAGTTGAGTCCTTCAGTAAGTTCGGAGCAAAATAAATGGCTTGATTTAAAATCAAAATCTTATTTGTCATTATGGGCTACCATATCACATTGCCATAAACAACATAGCACACTTTTAGGCAAAGGTTTGGACAATTTTGGAAAAGTATGAAGTAATCCATCATAAGTCATCTCCTTACAAGCCATAAGCTAATGAAGTAGTTAAGGCAGTGAACAAAAATGCTAAGAATATCCTTAGGACGACAGTTGAGGCTTTCAAGGATTTGTTTGAAAAGTTACCTTTCACATTGTATGGGGTATAAGAATGACAACATATTTCTTAGTGTATGGAATAGAGGTAGTATTTCTAATTAAGATAGAAATGAAGTCCCTATGACATATTAGTTGACATAAAAATTCTTGAGTATTAGCGAGTGAGAAGTATATTTAAACAATTGTTTTTACTAGACGAGAAAAGGCTAAAGGCTATTTATCACATCTAATTGTACTAGCTAGGATGGCCAACACTTTTAACAAAAGAGTGAAAGCAAGTACCATAAGGGCTAGTGATTTGGTGTCGAAAGCAATTCAATCACAAGTTCATGATGCTTGAGGAAAGTTCAAGGCAAACTAAGAAGGTCCTTGTGTGGTCAAATATATCTATTCAGGTGGCACTGTGAAGCTATCAAGACATGGATGGGAATAAGTTCTTTGAGCTAGTAAACTTGAATAGTTTGAAGAAACATTTTGTATAAGGATGTAAGAAAAGTAAAATAAGCCCATTGAGTTGAAAACCTAAGAGGGTGAATTAGGCAAAAGTTAGGGCTTAAAAAAAGAAGAAAAAAGAAAAAGAAAAAAAAAAAGAAGAAGTTCGCTAAATTGAAAACCCGAGAGGGTGGCTTAGGTAAAAATTAGACATAAAAATATGTAATGAGAAAAGCAAAAGTCAAGAGAGTGCAATTGACCACTAGGGATGGCCATCAGAGAATGATGGAACATAGGATGACAACAAAAGAAGTAGGGACAAAAAGTTTGCAACTGATAAGGCGAACGCATTGAGAAAGACAATTAAATGAGTGAATGTGCCATTATTAAAAATAGTGATCATGCATTCAATTAATATGTAATATGCAAAATGCAATGTTCATGTCAAGCATAACATCAAAAAGAGATGCATTTGTATAATTAAAGCAGTATTTTGTCAAACATTTCTTTAGACTAAATGAAGTACAAAAGGTTATTTTCCATATGCTTATTTTATATGTTGAATGTTAGATAGATCCACACGTATGTTGCTAACAGTCACTAAACTAAGCCTCAAAATCAATGTCACCAAAGGTAGAGGCCTTATTAAGGAATATGTAATAGATGTAGTGATTAACTTATATGAATAAGGGTGCCTAAATTCCCTAACTCGAATACTTTAATTAATTTGCCTACATATCCATTTAAGAATCAAGCATAAAGGAACTTTAAATCCCAATTAGACATCTAGAATCTAACAACCTAAGTTACAAAGATTTAAAGGTTGTTAATTCATAAGCCTAAATTAACTAAAGCCAATTCAATCCTAGAATTAATTTACATAGTCATGAAGCCTTCACTTAGCAACCTTACCAAGTTATTTCAAGAACTCATAAAGAGAATAATCTCGTAGTGATATGCCAAAGGAGAAATCAATATTCATTAACTATCAAGCTTGGTTGAATGATAGGCTTTCTATAGCCTTTAAAATGCTTAAGAAATAAAAAGAAAACCCTAGGTAAAATTCATCCATAAACAAGCTATGCAACTCTAATCCTAATGAAATAAGGAAAGAAATAGAGCCATATAATTACCTAAGGTGTAATTCGACTAAATGAAGTTGAGTGGCTTACAAAATCCTTTTAACTTTGCTTACAATATTAAAAGACTAACATAAGATTCTAACTACATAAGAAAATCTTATTTAGCCAATGAGAAAGAATAGTTAGAGATTAGGAAGACAATGTCCACAAAGCAAATCTTGGTGTATCTTAGACTTAGACTTAGACTTTGTTTAAGACATAACTTATTCTTATCCATACTTATCTTGGAACCATTTTGTCTTGGTTAACACATGTTATGTCTTGTCCTAAACAAACCTTTTCATAAGTTAGTGAATTTTTATATTTCTTCCAACTTGTTAGGCTAGGATTCCATAATGGCCCTTCATGCCTGGATTGGGCTTCTATTTGGATTTAACTAGCTTGATGAAGATCCACTAATTGAATCCACCAAATTATCCATGCACCAACTTTGGGCTTTAAGCTTCCTACTCCAAGATTTAAATCCAATTAACTAATCAAGTTTATTTGCATCATTCCTACATTCTTTGGAAGATTCATCCATGAATCTCAACCTATAAAATATAAAAACCAAACATAAGGACTAATAAAGATAATCGTAATTGGAACTTACCATGCAAATTATAAGTCATTCCACTCAATTCAAATACAACTCGCTTGAAACCACCTAAAGCAAGGTTAGAACACGTTATATGAAGTAAATAAATATTAAAAGAGTATAAAATGAAATCAAAATATTTAGAAGAAACTATAGTACATCTTTTCCATCTAGTGTGGAGAAACATTAAAGCATTAAATTTCTTTAAAGCAAAAACACTAGATAAAGAAAATACAGGTTTGTTAAAATAAGATTTTGAAAATAAAGCAAAATTAGGGGCATAAGAAACATATGAATTTTTGAAATCAAAAGAAAATCTTCTTCCTAACCAATGGATAAAATAAAAAGGAGAATAAAACAAACATTTGAATCCAAAAACACAAATGACTAAAGTAAAAGATTTTGAAATATATATATAAAAAAAAAAGGGTTTTAACGAACTTTTCCTATGTAAATCATATTTTAAACAAAAAGAAAAGCCTTGCAAATGTCTAAAGCTTAATGAAACAAAAAAATAAGAATTAAAAGAGGAAAACAAATGTCTATTGCTAGAAAAGGTTTTGCAAATGTTAAACTAAGGATGAAAAGAAGAAAAATCACACCTAGAAAAAAAAGAATGAATGTTAGAAATAAATCAATAATGAAAAGACTCCTTTTTACATAAATTTTCAACCTCACTCTTTGTTTCATCAAAAGATTTAAGAGTTAAGTTGTCATCTTTTCTTAGATCCTCTAATGAAAATCATTCTTCATAACCATGCAAAAAAGACAAAAAAAGTAGCATACAAAATATTATAAATCTTGTTAGTAGCATAATGCATCCCTTTAAATGAAAACATGGTTGTAGGTCTTTTGGAAGTATTGGCTTAAATCTCACGATTTTCTTTCATCAATAACTTTTTCTTTTGCATGCTCCTCTCTATCTCTCATGAGTTTTCTCACATCTCTCCTTTTGATGTGCAATTAATTCTTCTTCTCTCATGTGCACACATTCCCTCTCTCTCTTAAAACCTTTTGATCCTCATAAATTTATTAAGGAGATAATACAATATGTTGACTATGAAAATCAAACTCATATGTATTTGTAAAGCCATCTTGCTTAGCTGTTGAGTCTTAGTGTTGCCAAAGTAGAAAAAATGGGTAGTGAAATCCTAAAAATCATAAGTAGTCAGAGGAAAATCCAAGTTGAGTCTGACCATGGAAAGGTATTGATGGGCTTTAAAACTCATTTAAGGTATACTAGACCAATTGTAGGGGAGGGGACTTTAAAAAAAGTTTTAGCCATAGTGGGAAGGGTGAAAATGGCGGATCTAGGTGTGAAGATTGAGGAAGGGTATTTATAGAAAAAAAAGGTGAATAGTGCAAACAACTATGTATAGTAGTGCATGGTTGTACAAGTTGCTCAAGCTATCTGTATAGACAATTAATGATCTATACAAACAACTTGATGGTTTGTACATACCACTTTTCTTATAAAATTTTGGGCAGAGCTCCCTTTCATTTTAGGCTTATGGATTGCTTCGTATCTATTATAGGGAACATGTATATATGGAAATGATAAAATAACACAACCATACATTCAAAGAACAAATTTAAGGCTGAAATCAAAATTGTGCATTTCTATTAAAGAAATTTTATAGTTTTGCGAAAATGAAGGTAGAATCACCATAAGTTGTGTCCTAAAAATCCTAATTGACTAGAAAAGCATCCAAAAGAAGAGGACTTTCAAAATCACCCAAATGTTTGACATGTAGTATCAATATCATTAATGTTCAATAATGCACCATAAAGTAAATAAAATAAATGACTTAAGAACTAAAAGAATGTTAAGCGGACTAATCCTCCTCATCATCCCTCAGTGCAATCCACTCCTCCTCTGATACGATAAACTCATCAAAATCTAAGTGTACCATGATGTCATCCACTCGATATTGGCCTCTACTACTGCAAGACACCATTCAGTGTCTCTTAACTCTTAGGTCACATATTGAACTATCTATGATAACATGTATAAGGCTTAGGATGGATGGGATATAGAATGCACATATAAGTACAATCATGGACATTCATATATAATTTTGCATTTTATTACTAGCCTAGACCTCTCTAATTTGTTGGGTTACAGTCTTCTTCATGATAGCAATTAGGTCAACCATAGCGTTTGCCTATATAAAGGGAATTTGCAAAGGAAATATCAACTTAATAACACATGATCAAACATAAGCAAAATACAGAAAAAGCATGTAGAGAGGAAAGATACTCACACTAGTAATATCAAGAGGCTAGGACATATAACCTAACTAAGTGATATCTAAGGCCATCAAAAACACAGTTAAGGATGATGCACTGAACTCAACTATCCTATCGAGGAAGGGGTCAAGGTCTCTGACCACCCTCAACTCCAACCCCTCTACTCTAGAGTATGAGTAGGCTTTGAAGGCTTTCGCCCAAAGTGCATTAATGTCCTTTGTGCGCCTCAATGTAGAACTATTCCCTCACACACCCCATGCCATGGAAATGCCTAAATCATTGCCAAAATCACAAGGATGGTACCTAGGAGTGCCTAGCCATCACAGCCCTATACCCATTACCATACTGTAACAACTATTTTCATTTGCTAATCATGGCATTCATGTCTAAAAATGCATATGCATAAAGGTTGATTAATCATACATACACAATTCAATATGTATTTAATGTACATATATGTTAACTAATGTTCAAGGTTATTGACCACAAACTGATTTCTATCTAGGTATATTTACATGACACAAGGAGAGAGAGTATGAATTTAGCCGACATCCTGAGCTGCATGTATCTATATGTAAAACTTTTATGTTCCAAAGTATCTCAACTCGATGTTTTAGTATCTAAAAAACATAATTGTGATTTAGCGAGTTGTGACTCAATAAATAAAAGTAATAATCAGATTCTTATGGCACAACCAATAATTAAATATCATTAGGATACATTTCAAGTAAAATAATTGACTATGTAAGTGCAAATGCAATAGATTGATTTTATTATGACTTTGCAAGGCAAACACTGCTCTCGGGAATTCATGTGATTCAAGTGACATTTCATTTTACTAGCCAAAAAAACAAGTGAATCATTTGAACAAAAATATGTGCCAATAGGACATATTGGCCCCTTTTTCCATGTGATTTGCAAGTGTTTGACAAACTGATCACAACATCCTTTTAGTTTCATATGCAAGTGATCATTCACAATGGTATACCAAGTAATCATTAAGATCAAATAAGTCTCACTTGACTGATATTCACATGTAAAATTTCACAATCCAATTACATATACATGTAATAGAACATAACCATATCATAAAATTATTACACATACACATTAGAATCCAATTATGGCTTTTACTCAACTTTTGATGCGCCAACTTTTATGGTAGGTTTGGACCTCTTCCTTAGGCTTCCTCAAAGTTTTAAGATCCTAAAATTCAAGACATATATCATTATAAAATGTCAAAATGAGTTTACATACATCATATGCAACTATGGTCATGTGCCATGCATATGGACCTAGTACTTAAGCATATTATTCTTATATGGCAACCTGACCTTATTGTACTCACATAGAAATAACTCTAGATATAATTAACTAAATCATTTGATTCCTTTTTCAAATAAACTAGACACATAATGATACAACATATTCAAATTTGAGATTAATATAATATGTATTGAAAATGTGGTGAATTTCTGAATGTTGCCCTGTTTCAATGTGATCTTAGTGTGATAGGTCTTATAATCATGGGTATATCTAAATTTATACAAATCCAATAACAAAAATGATTTACTAGATGATACATATCACATATAAGAACATTTATTATGTTTTACACATTGTCAAATTCAGTCTATAATGTCACCAAAATAAATGGTTAATCTCAGGGTGAGCAAATTTTCAACACATTGAGAATTAGTTGCAATAAAGGAGCAATATCTCATACACTATGATATATTTGTCAAAACTATTTTACAAGAATGTAGATTAAACACAAATATACAACTTTCAAGTTTGGCATATCACTAAATTCCCATTTTACAGCTATAAAATTCTTGAAAAACAAAACTATGAGATGAAAGTTTTCATCAGGTTCAGGATCAGTCATAATTAAAAAGGTATATCTCTTTCCACACAACAAATTAAGCAAAACTGCTTTATAGGTATTTAAAGGGGATATATAACCCTAAAAATTTCAAATTTTGCACTTTGTCTAAATTAACACATAAGGTCATCAAAATATATGAAAACAACTAAACTAGGAGATTTCAATTGGTTGTGAACCAGCCCTAATGAAAGAGCCATAACTATCCAAAAACACTAAATTAAGCAAAATTATTTTGCATGCTTTAAGATGGGCCATAATGCTACAATTTCCATACATAGGCTCAACCTAAAATTACTTTATAATTCTTCCTAGTCATTCAACTTTAACATGTGATGAAAGAGTAATTTCATGTGGGAAAAAGATAAATTAACTTACCTCTTTTCCTAAAACCAAAAAAGCTTAGGGTTCCTTCCTAGGCAGCTCACTCTTCTCCCTCTCCTTCTTCTTATTTATTTATTTATTTCTTCTTTTTTAGCTCTATCTTCTTTTAATGCCCCTCATGTTTATCCTCTATAATCTACTCCTAAAGGATGAAAAATTCAATTTGTAAACCTATTCTAATAAAACAAAATCATGGTGTCTCATTTCCATTAGAAGTTCTCTTTTCCTCTTTTAATCCCTATTCTTCACTCTTTCATCACCTTCATCCATCTCCTAATCCCTATATGCTCCTTATACTTTTAGAAAAGCTCTAAAACACTATTATTTATGATGTTATAGCATGCACACAATATAAGATAATTTATCATGCAACTATATAAATGTGACATACCACTATTTATGATGTTATAGCATGAACACAATATAATATAATTTGCCATGCAACTATACAAACTAACATATATGCTCAAGTGTCCTAAATGCAATGATGCAAGTGTTATCATCTTGCTTATCAAATTCACATATTTAAATGATCATTTATCCAATACATATGTTCATGTGGGATTGCAAGTCATTTATGCAATGAATATGTTATTGGGAGAATGTAATGAATGAGGATATGGATGTTACATTTCTTCTCCTCTTATAATGAATTTCATCCATCAAATTTAATACCTATAAACAAATGTGGATACTGTAGTTTCATGTTCTCTTCAGTTTCCCATGTAGCTCCTCCTGCTAATGGTTTCTCCATAACACCTTAACTAAAGGGATTTCTAAATTTTGTAATTGTTTTCTCTTATAACCAATGATTTTCGTTGGGTCTTCAACATAAATTACATCATCTATAATTGTTATAGCTAGATCTCTAAGTAAATGTGTAGGATCAAATAGATACTTTCTGACCATACTCACATGATATACATCATGAATCTAAGTCATCTCTAGTGGTCGTGCTAACCTGGAAGCCAATGGACCAATTCTTTATGGGATCTCATATGGCCCTATGTATCAAGGACTCAGTTTCCCCTTCTTGCCAAATCGAATTATTCCTCTCCATGGTGAAATTTGAAGGAACTCTTTTGCTTGTCTTATGCTGCTTTAAGCTTACTCTTGATTACCTTTACCTTGCCCATAGTGTTTTGCATTAGTTCTTATCGTTCTAAAACAGGCATCCCTTCTTCATCCTAATATATAGGACTTCGACATTTTCTTCCATATAGTGCTTCATATGGTGCCATATGTATACTGCTATGATAATGAATATATTCATCCCATGCACCTTCAAACTCTATCACACAAGCTTGAAACATGTCTTCAAGTGTCTGAATTATCCTTTCTAATTGCCTATCTGTTTAAGGATAAAAAGTAGTATTGAAACTCAATTTCATACCTAATGCATGCTGCAATTGACCTTAAATAGAGATGTGAATCATAGATCTATGTATGAAATAATGGACACAGGAACACCATATAATTTGATAATTTCATTCATATATTCCTTGCCTAAGTGTTTAAGTGAACTACCGAGTTGAATAAGCAAAAAGTGAGCTAACTTAGTTAGTCTGTCGATGATCACCCATATATCAACATTCTTGTTCAAAGTTCTTAGTAACCAATATACAAAGTCTATGATTATTCTTTCCCATTTACATACTGAAATCTTCAATGGTTTCAATTTTCTAGCTGGTGCTTAATGTTTTGTTTCGATCTACTGACAAGTCAAACATGTTGAGACATAGGCTGCTACATCTTTCTTCATTTTCGGCCACCAAAATTGAGATTGCAAGGTACTATACATTTTTTTCATTCTTGGATGCATAACATATGGAGTATTATGTGCTTCTTCTACTATTTCTCTTTGCAAGTTATCAACATTAAGCACATAAATACGATAACCCAACATCAAGGCATCATTTCAAATATCAAAATCAGTATCTCGCCTGTTTTACCATTTCAATCATTTTCTATAACTTTGGATCCTTGCCTTGTGTTTCTTTAATTTGATCATGCAACATTGGTCTCATTTGAAAAGTAGCAATCAATACCCCATTCTTTTGTATTTTTAATTCTACATTCAAAGCTTGTAATTGAACTAAATAAGATAATGGAAATACCTATAAATGAGCTATGCTACTTCTCAATTTCTTGCTCAAAGCATCAATAACTACATTTGCCTTCCTTGGGTGATACTTAATGGTGCAATCATAATCTTTTAACAAAACTAACCATCGCCTCTATCTCATGTTTAATTATTTTTAGCTCATCAAATACTTTAAGCACTTGTGATCTATAAATATCTGAAAAATTTCTCCATACAACTAATGTCTCCATATTTTCAAAGTAAAGACAATGACAACATGTTCTAGGTCATGTACTAGGTAAGATAATTCATATGGTTTCAGTTGTTTAGATGCGTATGCAATTACTTTACCATGCTTTATTAAAACACATCCCAAACCTTGATGAGAGGCATCACTATAAACTACAAATCTTCAATTAGCCATTGGAAATGGTTAACATTGAAGCAGATGTCAATCAATCTTTTAAATCTTCAAAACTCTCCTGACATGTTTTAGACCACTAAAATGTTGTGTTTTTTTTAGGTAACTTAGTTCAAAGAGCAGCTATAAGTGAAAGCCCCTCAATAAATCAACGATAATACCCAGCTAATCTTGAGAAACTTATAATTTCTGCAACACTTTTTAAGGTTTCCCATTTTACTATTGCTTCAATTTTGTTTGGATCCACCTCAATGCACTTTTCAGAAACTACATGTCCTTCATAGGGTCAATCCAGAACTCACACTTTCTTACCTTAGTAAATAGTTATTTTTCTCTCAAAATTTGTAACATAATCCTCGAATGTTATTAATGCTCCTCTTTGCTTCTTAAATACACTAGTATGTCATTAATTAACATAATTACAAATTTGTCTACGTAAGGATGAAACGCTTTATTCATAAGACCCATAAATGTAGTTGGTGCATTAGTCAAACCAAATGGCATCACCAAAAATTTATAATGCATATACCTAGTTCAAAAAGTAGTCTTCAATACATTTGGGTTTGAAATTTTGAGCTAATAACATCCTATTTTCAAGTCAATTTTAGAAAACACCTATGCTCCTTGTAACTGGTCAAACAGATCATATATCTTTGATAAAGGATATTTCTTATTAATAGTAACTAGATTCAACTCTATCATTGGTAAGTGACATTTGATTTTCCTAGCTAGCATATAACAAGTGAATCATTTGATAAATAATATGTGCAAATAAGATATACTGGTCCCTTTTTTCGAGTGATTTGCAAATGTTTAACAATCCAATCACAACATCCTTTTAGCTTCATATGCAATTGTTTATTTACAATGACATATCAAGTCATCATTAAGATCAAATAAGTCTCAATTGACTTGTATTGACATGTAAAATTTCATAATCCCATCACATATACCTGTAATAGAATATAACCACATCATAAAATCTTAACACATACACATTAGAATCCAATTATGGCTTTTACTCACCTTTTGATGCGAACAACATTTATTGTAGGTTTGGACCTCTTCCTTATGCATCCTTAAGGTTTTGGGATCTTAGCATTTGATACATATATCATTATAAAATGTTAAAATGAGTTTACAATAATGGTATGCAACTATGGTCATATTGCATGCAAATGGACCTAGTATTTAAACATATTATTCTTGTGTGGAAGCCTGACCCTGCTACACTCTCACAGTAACAACTCTAGATATACTTATCCATATAACTCGATTCCTTTTTTCAAATAAACTAGACACATAATGAAACAACATAGACACATTTTATATCAATATAAGACATACAGACAATGTGGTGAATTTTAAATTATACTATATTTCAATGTTATCACAGTTTAAGTAGGTCCTACAATCATGGGTATATCTAAAATTGGACAAATCCAATTGCAAAAAAGATTTTCCAGATGATACATATCACATATAAGAACAATGATCATGTTTAACACATTGTCAAATTCAGTCTATAAGGTTACAAAAATAAATGGTCAATCTCAGGGTGAGTAGGTTTTCAACACATTGAATCAGTCATAATAAAAGAGCAATATCTCATCAACCATGATATATTTGGCAAAACTATTTTATAAACATGTAGATTAAACACAAATATACAACTTTCAAGTTTGTCATACCACTAAATTCTCATTCTATGTCCATCAAATTATTGAAAAACTTAACTAAGAGATGAAACATTTTTCATTAGGTTTAAGGTCAGTCACAATTAAAGTGGTATATCCCTTTCCACACAAAAAAATTAATCAAAATTGATTTACAAGTATTTAAAGGGGATATAACCCTATAAATTTCATATTTTGTACTTTATGTAAATTAGCACATAAGGTCATCAAAATATATGAAAACAACCATATTGAGGAAATTTAGGTTGGTTGTAAACCAACCCTAATGAAGGAGCAATAGCTCTTAACACACACCAAATTAAGCAAAACTATTTTACATGGTTTAAGATGGGCCATAAAGCAACAACTTCCATACATGAGCTTTACCTCATATTACTCCATAATTATTCATAATCATTCATGTTTATCCCTTATAACATGTTAAACATGGATGATTAGTAAGAATTATGGAGTAATTTGAGGTAGAGCTCATGTTTGGATGTTGAAGTTTAAGGAAAAAAACAAGAGCGAATTGTATTAGTTTTATTTTTAGAGCAGATTTTTGTACCCGTGATTTCATAATCCTAGAAGAGAAATTAAGGAAAGTGTAAATCATGAAAGTTGTAACTTTATGCCACACCTAAATTCATGTAGAACATTTTTTATAAAGTTGGTGTGTGTGAAGAACTATGGCTCCATCATTAGGGCTGGTTTACAATCTATCAAAATATCCTCAGTCTGGATGTTTTCATTTATTTTGATGACCTTATGTGTTGATTTAGACAAAGATATGCAATTTGTAGGGTTACATCCCCTCTAAATTCATATAAAACAAATTTGCTTAATTTATTGTGTGGAAAGATATATGGATCATTGATTGTGACTGACCATAAACTCGATGAAACCTCATTAGTCTTCTAATTTTGATTTCCAAGAATTTTGTGGGCATAGAATGGGAATTTAGTCACTTTCCAAACTTAAAAGTTATATATTTATGTCTATTCTACATGTCTATTAAATAGTTTTGCCAAATATATCATGGTTGATGAGATATTGCTCTTTATCATGACTGATTCTCAATGTATTGAAACCTGCTCATCTTAAGATTGGTCATTTATTTTGGTTACTTTATACACTTAATTAGGCAATGTGTAAAACATTAAAAATGTGTCATTATGTGTTTTATAATTTCTTTAAAATCAGTTTTACAATTGGATTTATACAACCAGAGATATGGCTAATATTCTAACATCTGATCAATCTAAGATCACTTTAAAATAGGAAAAAATTCATAAAATTCACCATATTTTATATAAGACTTGTTGACTTGATATTTGAATATGTCACACTATTATGTGTCTAGTTTATGTAGAAAAAAGAATCAAGTTATTTGGATAA
The DNA here is from genome assembly GCA_949677035.1 of Omphalea diandra. Classification (NCBI taxonomy): domain Eukaryota; kingdom Viridiplantae; phylum Streptophyta; class Magnoliopsida; order Malpighiales; family Euphorbiaceae; genus Omphalea; species Omphalea diandra. The sequence continues at coordinate 13,494 of CATIWR010103154.1, read as the reverse complement.
ATATAGTAAGAGTCATTATAGTTAGCATAGTAAGGTCAGACTACCATAAAAGAAAAATAAGATTAAGTACTTGACCCTCATACATGGAACATGAGCATAGTTGCATAACAAGTATGTAAACTCATTTTGACACATATATAATAATGCATATATCAAATTTTAGGATCTCAAAAAATTAAGGAAGCCCAAGAGAGAGGTTCAAACATACCATAAAGGTTGGTTGCATCAAAGGTGAGTAAAAGACATAATTCGATTCTAATGTGCATGTGTGATGATTTTAAAAAATGGTTGTGTTATATTACATGTATATGTAATTGAATTGTGACATTTTACATGTTAATACAAGTCAAGTGAGACTTGTATTATCTTAATAATTACTTGGTGTACCATTGTGAATGAACACTTGTAAATAGAATTAAAAAGATGTTGTGACCAACTTACAAATCACTTGGAAAAGGAACCAATATGTCCTACTGGTACATGTTATTGATCAAATGATACACTTTTTATATGTCGGGCAACAAAATCAAATGTCACTTGAATTATATAAATTTTTGGGAATAGTGTTTGGCTTACAAGGTCACAAAAAATTCAATCTATTGCATTTGCACTTGCATAGACAATTCTTATACTAATAATGTATCATGATAATATTTGATTGTTGGTTGTTCCATAAGAATTCGATTATTATTTTTAGTCATTGAGTCATGACTCATTAAATTGCAATTATGTTTTTCATATACTAAAGCGTAAGGTTTGGGTATTTTGGAGCATGAAGTTTACGTATAGACATATGGATTACAGGTCATCAGCAGAATTCCAACTATCTCTCTCTCTCTCTCCTTATATCATGTACATATACCTAGATAGGCATCAATTTTTGGTTACCCATATTAAGTGGGTTAACATATGTGTACATTAAATACATATTAGATTGTGTATGAATGATGAGTTAACCTTTATGCAAACAAATTTTTAGAAATGAATGTCGTGATCAGTAAATGAGAATGGTTGTTACAAATAGCAAATGAAATGTGTGGGTGGTGTCCATCCACCTCTTAACTAAAACCAGCACAAATAGCAAATGACATGATGAGTTAACCTTTATGCAAATGAATTTTTCAGGACATTGTTCGATAGTATCCTAAAGAATGGTAAAAAACCAATCTCCTCAAGATGAGCAATAATGCGAAAGTGTAGCTCTTTAAACCAAACCTCAGCTAAAGTAACAAATCTGACTTTATTACTATTAGAGACATCACCTTGGAAGGTAAAAATTCAACTCCCATATAAAAAACAAAACAAGCACAACAAGGAAAAAAAATATTAAAATAGTTAGAAAAGTAAAAAATAGACACATAATTTGAGATCATTTAAGTTAGCTAGTGCAAAATAGCATAAATACAATTAATAACTTTAGGTATAAAAATGTGTCATTTTATGAACAAAAATAATATTTTATGTTTTTCTTATTTGCATGTACTTTCTAAAGTCTAATGAATTCAGAAAGGAAAAAAATAATTTGTGAAATTTCATGTAAAAATATGAAAAATTAATTTTCCCCAACATAAAATTATAAAATCAATTTAGTAATTGCACATACAATATCACAAAGTCTATGTTGTCTCTTGGTGCCCTAGAAGGGGGGACTGAATAGGGTAATGGCAGATTGTTTAAATTCAAACTAAATGCACAAATATATGAGGAATCAACACATAAGATTTATAGAGGTTCGACATAACTTGCTTATGTCCTCTCCTCTAGTATTTCCACTAGAGCTTTTACTATTGTGATAGCTTAAGGTGCTATCAACAACCTTTGCACAACTAAGTTTTCAAGCACTTACCAAGCCTTTTCAAGTAATAGATTCTTAGGCACTATCAACCTCTTACAAGTAGTTCACAAATACTACTTAACCTTAAACTAAAGTAATTTTTAGGTACAACTTAAACCTTTTATAAGAGATACTTTCGTATGGTCTCTCAACTTTGAGTTCCAAACTAAAAGATTATTACACTTTTAGGAGAACGAAAAAACTCTTTCACTCAAGCAAGAATAGATGCTCAAAGTACATTCACAAGGTTAGCTTGATGTGAATGAAAAGCAAAGAAAGTTCTTGAGAAATATGTCCTTCAAATTCTATTTTGAAGATGACTCTTTTAGGTTACTCTCAAGCTTAATCAATGAATGTCTTTTGGATGCTAGATCATTATTTGTTCACTATGCAACAAATAAAACTTTCACAATGAACTACTTAATAGAGCATTTTTTTTAAAGTAGTTCATTTTTATAAATTAAATAAGGAACTAGGTGTTAGAAAAGAGTTATCACTTGACATTATAGTTGTAAGCAATTAACAACTATTGAAGAAACTTCACGCCCATTTTTGAGGCATCAACCATTATTGATTTTATGCAAATAGATGGTTGATAGTTAATATTCAATTTTAATAGTCGTCGATCTTATCAAAATACCCATTGGAACTAGTTGTTTAAGAGTAGTTGACTCAAGGCTCCTTTTTTTGACTTTTTTTAATTATTTATTTCACTTTTTCTTTAATGGTCATTAGACATAATCAATGGTCATTGATTATAACCTGAATGCCCATGGGAGTTTGCTCAATGCTAGTTGTTCATTTCTAGAAAATGTGATTTTTTGCTTTATTTTCCAAAATGTACAAAAGTGTTTTAATGCTTGATGGAATTTTTGCAATGCCCATTGGAAACATCTCAATGCCTATTGATTATTTAAGTGTACCCTGTTAGAAAGTCCAGAAGGTGTGGTTCACACAAAAGCACTTTTTCAACACTGGTTGCAAAAGTACAATGTTTGTTTCGAGGTCTAAAGAGTTTTGCTCTAACTTGAACTCTTCTCCAATGCCCATTGTGAAACTACAATGTCGATTGTGAGTTCGACTTTAACGTCTGTTGCTAAATCATGACACCCATTGTGAGATTCTAAAAGCATAACTTATACCTAAGCATTTATCTAATGCCTGTGGAAAAATCACAATGTTATTGGCAAGGTCAATAGATCATAGATCAAACTAGAACACTTGTCCAACACCTGTTTCAAAAGAAGTAATGCTCATTGCGTAGTGCTCAATACCTATTGAAAGTGGGTAACACCTATTAGGTAGTTCAACTGAGCTTGCTTTGATGCTCATCTTTTAATGGTTAGAGTTTTTTTAATCTTTAACTCAAATGAGCTAAGAGAAAATTCTTCTCCAATTATTATAGTTCAAGGAATTAATGTACCTAGAAGTTCTAACACGAATAATATTAGGAAAATGTTGGCTTAAGTCTTATTTGTAATCATCAAAATAAAAGCTTGGAACCTAGAAGGTTCAACAGTCAATACGATCTAGTTCGTACACAACATCAATTTATAAAATGATAAATTCAAATAATAGGTAGTTTATTCTTAATCCTAAATATGTGTTTCAATTCCTTATAAGTTATTCTATAAAATTAATTTTGAAAATTTTTGTACAAATTTCTAAAAGTCAACCAAGCCATACAAATCAAGGCAAGAAAAGTACTAGCATATAGAAAAGTAAAATTATAAAATTTAATAGGTAAGTGTCCTATGTCTAGTCCTAAATATTTGTAAGTTAACTTAGTGTTCACTTATAGAATGCAATTCAGGGACAGTGCCTAAAATCTACAGTATTGAAAGTAAGGAAAATAAATAAAATTCAAAGAATAAGGAAGGGAGACCTACCATGTCAGAAACTGCATTAGGCAAATGGTAGTGTAGGTCGTAGACTATCAAAGCCTTGTGGCATGCCTCAAAATCATCTTACATAATCTTCGGTGTCACCCATACCTAATGGGAAACTCTAAAAAAGCTTCAAGGATCCTTTAGCTACCCCAGTGTGTCATAAATAGTTGCATTGTCCTCAAGGAAGTCGATGATGGTGTCGAACATCGAAGCATCAAAGTCAGCCATCGATAAAAGAAATAAAATGATAATCTATGTTTGGAGAAATGTTAGTAGGAAAAAGAAGAAAAAAGCATAGGAAAAATGAAAATGAGCATTACAAATAAATATAAGACTGTGGTACCTACTAAAGAGCTACCATAACCAATTAGTACTTGATAAAGAGCTACTAAGGTGCTTAGTAACTGTTAAAAAGTTGTAGAGACCACCGGTACTTGTTAGAAAGCTATTAGATAACCTAGTACCTGCTAAAGAGTTGTTGAGATCCTTAGCACCTACTAGAAAGCTTTTGGAACAACTTAGTGTATGTTAGAAAGTTGCTAAAGTAAACTTTAGTGCATGCTTGAAGAGCTGCTAGAGAATTATATCCTTTGGTATGCTTTTTAATGTTTACATTTCTATAATGCTTTGTTGTGGCTTATTCAAATGATCATTTCTCAAATGTCATTTTCCAAGCCCCATAAATAAAGGGCAAACTATAAGCATTACGTTTTATGTCTTAAGATACTAGCCTAATGATGAAAGCTATTAGAGTTAATCCCTAAAATGCAAGGACAATTACAAAAGAAAGAAGAATAAGGGCCTATGAAGCCTTTGATTAAGTCTCAAACCAAGCCTAAAAGCCTAAGTCAACCTACCATTATTTAAATAGCTATATAGCCATGTCGCTTAGATATATAACTATCTACTTACCAATAAAGCTAAGTAACAAACCCTACTCTATGAAACATTATAGAACCATATCTCTTGCAAACTACTTGGTTGTATAGCCAACATAGTAGGCTATACAAACCACTTTAAAACCCTAATCCCAGAAGTTTCATGGCTTGTATCCATTATGGGTTAAGAATGAATTGCAACTAAAACCATTCCAACTCTGGTGCACCCTTCTTCCTCTATAATACTCCTTATTTAAAGAGAGAGGGAGAGGCTTGGAAACCCTACTGTTACTCTACCAAAATTGCTACTTAAATAGCTTATATAGATAGAAACCAAACACTTGATCCATCTAACCAAAGATCCAAGGTATCTCTAAAGGTTTTTGAGACTTTATTTTGCAAATTCCTTAACATTTGGAGAATAATCCAAAAACTCTAATGCTTCTAAAGGCAAGGTATAATTAAAAGAGCATCCAAAACCTGAGCTTGCTTCCTCTATTCTCCCTTTTTCTTTTCCTTTTCATTTTTTAAAAATCTTAGTAATCTATAAATACCACTTTTATGGCTTGTTAAGACCATTTATATGTTGTACAGACCATGAATTTGTTTGTACAAACCACTTTGAATGAGAAACAACACTATTTTTTTTCTTACTTATTTTCCTTTGGTTTTCAGGGCTTTAATGGGTTCTTTTATGAGATGTAACTGCTAAATAGGGTTAGGTTTTATATTTATGAACCTTATTCTTCCTTTTAGTGGAGCAAGGATCAAAAGTTTTATAGTGGATTGAATTCATCTTTTTTATGTTCTTCTTTTTTCATTTCTTTGTTCGTTTATGATTAACATTATTAGAGATATGGTTGGGATAGAGAATTCTCTATTCCTAAAGACCACATGATCCTATTACATGATTATGATTCACTTACTATTCCTAAGAGTTTAGTCATTGCCTTTAAAAAAGAAGGCTAAGTCACTACCTTGACCACCTTTTCTTATTCTTTATGTGGTTGCTTTGCACATGTTTACAAGAGAGCTCATTGCTCTATGACTCCTTTTTTGGGTTTTTCTCATGATTTAATGAACCATATGTATATGTGGCTTTATACGATTTTTCTTCTTACTATCTTGATATTCTAGTTCTCTTAATAACCATAGATATATTAAGGATGCTATGACTCTTTAGGAGCGCTAATAGATGAGTATTTAATGATCCTAGGAATGGAAGTTGGTAACTTCAATCCTTGCCTAAGGCCTATACTTTATCATCTATATATGCTTTGAGAATTCCATGCATCATATCTTTATATTGCTCATGCTTTTCATTAGTAGTGCTTCATATATGGTTTACCATGTTACCTTATCACTGTTATGGAATGGTGGACATAGATGCAATTATAAGTTTTATAACTTGAAGATTTGGTAAGATCTCTTATTTGAGTGCATTTCATTTTTTCGCTTTGTTTATATGGTGATCACGAACTTATACCTTTTTATGTGTATGTGGCCATTTAAGCATATGCTAAGTTTGATATGCATGATGATCTTAATAATCATAATTATGGTTAATGATATGAATTCCCCCCCCCTTTCCGCCCCACTTAAGATTGATGGTATTACTTTGATGTGCTTAATTGACTATGTTAGAAAAACGTTAAGGATCATTAACCAAATTAATTAATAGTAAGGGTAAAATGGTAAAAAAAATGAAGCAAAGATGTTCGAATGCTAGATCCCAACATCTGAGTAGTTTAGGGGTGTCTAACCTCTTCCATTAGCCATATATAATTTTTGAACTTGATCTCTAATAGGGTGAATATGAATTGGGCCTTCTAAATGACTTAGGTAGGTTTAGATTTCATCCGTGTGAACACATTCCATTAGGGATGATACTAATGTATTGCCCTACTTTGGTCCTCCATTTGCCATTAAAATTGGAAATACAAACTTGTATGAGGGCCAAAAATCCCCTGTTGATCTAAACATGAGCCATATTTATGGGTTACTACCAATGTATAAACACTATCCTCTCGATCCCCTATTGATCAATAAAGGAATTAAGTCACAAGCATTCCACTTGTTTAAGTGCTTGATCCACACTTTGAGAGCTCATATATACAACAAAAGGCATGTACAAAAACACATACCTTTTCCTTCTTACCACACTTATTCTTGCGTGCATTATCATGGGAATGTTATGACAAAAGCTCATACTCATACCAAAGTGATTCAAAAGGGGAAGACAAATAATTCTAAATTCTAATGCCATTATTGCATGAAATTTGGTCATATTAACATGTTTTGTTATATTAGAAAGGCTCAACTTAAACTTAAGGATCCTTCCAAGCCTAACCCCCTAGGATCCAAGTATAATTAGGTCCCTAAATAAAGATGATTTCCTTTTATTTTGTGATGCAAATGGCCAAGGCAAATTAATCAAGGATCCACTTTAACTTTAAGGCTTACATAAGGGGAAGGCTAAAGAAGTTTGAGGAGGCAATTAAAGCATTCGTGCAATGAGGAGTTACGCTTAGATTAGCCCAAAAAGAGCAAAGGATACATGAAGTTCAATTAAAAGATGATGGAAGCTTAAACTCTTCAAATGGAGTGCTTTGCTTAATACAAATGGAGCCCAACTTTTGGAGAGCACCAAAGCCCAACCCAGTTTGGCCAGGACATGAAATAAGAAGTCCAAGGCATGTAAAAGGAAATCTAAGGCATCTAAGTTTGGACATAAGGCTCAAAGTTAAAGATTCTTGTAAGATATCTTTAGTTGGCAATGTTTCATAATACTATTAAGATTTCCTCATTAGGTTGAATCATCTTCCTTTTCTTTTTAGGGTTAGTTGTTCTTTAGTTAAGAAAATATCTTGGTCTAATCTTGTTGACCAATCATAATGTTTCTTTAGTTTTACTATTTAGCTTAGGATAGTCTTTTCCTTATTGCATTATGAAATATTGAATTTGTTTAGGGAATGTAAATCAAATCCTATTAGGTTTGGATTAAGCATTGTAAGGCTATAAATAACCTCTTATATTTGGTTAAGAGGGCATTTAATCAATAATATTTCTTTTAGCAATTTTGCTTATGAGATTAAATTATCTTCTTGAGTGGACCTGGTGAGATTATAGAATAAAGGCTTAATAATTTCACAAACTTGTTAATTTTAATCTTAAATTGGCTTGGTTGATTTAAGGTTTGAATTAACACAACTTTGAATCTTTATAACTTAGGTTGCTAGAAACAAGTTTTCTAGAGGTCCAGTTGAGATTTGAATGTCAAAACTCCAATACTTGGTTTGATAGATTTGGGAAATTATTCTAAAGCATACAAGTAATGAATCTAATCCAACCTTGTTCGTATCATTTTATAGACTCCACCAATGATGAAAATACTTGGTATGTGGATAGTGGATGCTCAAATCATATGATCAAATATAAAAAGCTATCCAATTATATTTATGAAAATTAAGGCAGAAATATCTCATTTGGAAATAATGCTAAGGGTAGGTAATTGGCATTACATATGTTGGTAAGAAGGTTATCCCTTTAATGATATTGTTCTTCTTATACAAAGTTTAAAGCATAATTTGTTAAGTGTAAGTTAAATATTTAGTAAAGGCAATAGAGTTTCCTTTGACTATAGGGAATTCCTAGTCATTACTTTAGTAGATGACAATGTAGTCTTTAAGGGTGAAAGGTAAGGAAATACCTACATAATTGACTTATATAATTTACCTAACCAATCTTTCAAGTGTCTTATTTCTATAAGCAATGAGTCTAGGCTTTAGCATAGAAGACATCAATATGCAAGCATAGAGCTTCTCTAAAACCACTCCAAAGGAGAACTAATATATGGTCTTCCAAAGGTCAAATTCATTAAGGACAAGACATATGGACCTTATCAAATGAGGAACCAATGCCAATCCACTTTCAATTGTAAGTACTACAATACCTCTTTAACTTATTCACATGGACTCAATTATACCTATTAGGAATGTTAGTTTTGTTGGAAAGCATTATGCATATGTTCTTATTGACGACTATTACTTGGGTTAGTGCATTGACTCATAAGAGTGATTCTTTTAATACTTTTAAAAGTTTTGCAAAAATAGTTCAAAATGATAAGGGTTACCATATTACTAGCATAAGAAGTGACCATAAGAATTTCAATGTAAGAATTTTGAAAACTATTTTTTTGAAAATGGTATTTCTTATAATTTCTTTTGGCGCCTAGAACACCACAACAAGATGGTGTTATGGAGAGGAAAAATAGAACATTAGTAGTGATGGCTAGAACTATGCTCAATGTGTATTCACTTTTAATGTACTTTTAGGTTGAAGCCATAAAAACTTATTATTACATCGCAAATATAGTTTTCAAAAGACTAATTTTATGCATAGCCTTTTATAAGTTATGGAATGAAAAATAGCTCAAGCTTTCATACCTTAGATTATTTGGGTACAAATGATACATTTTAAATACCAAGGCTAACTTTAGGAAATTTGCCTCCAAAATTAATAAAGGCATTTGCATAGGTTATTCCACCACTGGCTAGCATATAGGGTCCTTAACAAAGGTCCATGGTATTTGAAGAGTCTACAAATGTTTTTTTTTTTTTATGAATATAGTAAGCTTGAACTTAGGAAAAGTTCTCTTATTGATGAATTTATAGGTGAATTGAAGAACTTAGAGCTTAACTCCACTCCAAATGAAGTTGAACCTAAAGTTAATGACTAAGAACCACCTTAGGAGATTGAGTAAGCATAAGCATAATAAGAGGAAAACCAAGTTCAATAGCTACTTAAAGATTGAATGTACTTTAAGAAATATCCAAAAGAGCTCATTACTAGGGAGATCTCTAAGGGTGTAAGTAATAGAGCTCAACTTAATGCCTTAGATAATAATATTACTTTTGTTTCCCAAATTGAGCGAAAATCAATTGAGGAGACTTTTAATGATCGTTCTTAAGTGATTGCCATGTAAAGGAACTCAACAAATTTGAGAGAAACAAAGTTTGGGAGCTTATTTTGAGACTTAAATAGCATCTGATTATAGGGTTTAAATGGATGAATAAATATAAGTTAGATAAGCAAGGGTCCATCATTAGGAATAAAAATATATTGGTTGCTAAAGGGTACAATTAAAAAGAAGGTATTAATTATGAGGACACCTTTGCCCTTATTATAATTTTACCAACAATTAGGATGCTTTTAGTATGTGCTTGTCAAATGAATTTTAAACCTTTTCAAATGGATGTTGAAAGCATATTTTTAAATTGTTTTAGTAAATAGGAAGTTTAGGCAAAACAACCTCTGGGTTTTGAACATCATGAATTTCCAAACAATGTTTTTAAACAAACTAAGGCTTTATATGGATTGAAATATGCTTTTAGAGCTTGTTATGAAAGACTTAGTTCATTTCTTTTGAAAATAATTTAAAAAAGGGCAAGGATGATGCTACTTTACTTGTGAAAAAGAATAACAATGACATACTAATTGTTCAAATTTATGTGAATGATATTATCTTTGGTGCTATTGATGAATTTCTTTATGATAATTTTATTAAGTGTGATACTAGGAAATTTGAGATGAGCATGATAGGAGAGCTAAAGTTCTTCCTTGCTTTACAAACTAAGTAATGCAAAAAAAGGCATATTCACCAACCCATCCAAGTAAATAAAAAAGTTGCTCAAAAAGTTTGGATGGATGGTTGCAAGAGTGCCAAGACACTAATGAGCTCAACAATCAAACTTGATAAAGATGAATTGAGTAAACCAACTGATGAGGAAAAAATATAGAGGTATGGTTGGTTTTCTTCTCTATCTTGCTGCTTATAGACCTTATATCATCTATAATGTGTGCTTGTGTGCTAGATTTCAATCATATCCTAAAGAGTCTCACTTGCATGTGATTAAAAGAATTTTGAAATATTTGCATGGCACTATGCATTTAGGACTTTGGTACCTTAGAAATTCATTATTTAGTCTTCTTAGATATATAGATGTGGATTACGTTAATAGTTTACTTGATAGATAGAACACTTATAAAACTTACTAATTTATTGATGAATATCTTATTTATTGTTTCAGTAAGAAGTAAGCTTCGATTGCCTTATCCACCATCAAAGTGGAATATGTGGTGGTGGTGGGTTATTGTTGCACATAAGTACTTTGGATTGAATAATAACTTAAGGACTATGGCAAAGAGGTTTAACACATTCCCATCAAATATGATAAACACAAATGTCACCAGTCTTTCAAAAAATCTCATCCAACATTCTGGAAGCAAGCATATAGATATTAAGCAACATTTAAGAGAGACCTTGTGCAAACTAGTAGTGTTATGTTGGAGTTCATTGACACAACTAATTAATTAGAAAATATTTTCACCAAACCCCTTGATAAGGAAATGATGATTTTCATTAAAAGGGAACTAAGGATGCTTGATGAGAGCTCTTTAGGTTAAAGAAGTCTCAATGTTTACATTAATTGATGTTTGACGGATATTTGACATGTTATATTCTTGTTATGTTTGTGTGATTGTTTATGTTTGATAAGATATATTAATTTAAGTTGTATATGATTTTTTTTTTTATATTCATGTACTTAAATCAATCATCTAAATATCAATTTGATAACTTAATATAAGGTTAGTTAAAAAAAATTTCATACTTAAGCTTATTTTTGAAATTGACCCATAAATTGCATTCGAGAATATTTTTTATAATTAAGATTTACCAGACATTTTGTTTTTCAACAACATTTTAAACATTATATTTGCAACCTTCTTTTCATCACCATTATTTTTCAAATTTCTCAATTTTTAATATGACTTTTCACTATCAAACTAGTTAATACTCACATTTTTTTATAATTCGTGATTACAAATCCCTTATAATGGTCATGAATTACAAGAACCATTGAGCATTAACTAAGTTGTCTTCCAACTATAAATTTTGCATTAAATGTAAATATAACCATTTTAACTCTTTTTAAACCTATAGAAACATTTATTTTTGTTCACTCCTTCCCATTTTTCTTGCATTTATTTCTTTAAAACTTTAATTTCTCCCTTTCCCCTTTTCATTTCTTTCTTATATTCTTCATCTTTTCTCTTCAACTCTTCTTCCCATAGTACTTAAGACCAAACCAACCAAAATAAATAAATAACTAAAGGGAAGGCCCATATGGTTCACTCATCTCCCAAACAATTGCCACTACACTTAATGATGGGAATCGCCCATCAAGAAAATAAATGATATGAACTCATAGAGAATAAACCTATCTTCCCTAACAAAACACCATATTTATTTACTCTTGAAACTCTCAAGATCAAAGATGAGATCTTTTATATCTCTCTAATTTGAAGGAGGAAAGGTTCATATCCATTGAAGATTTGGACTATGATGAATTCACTCATGAATTCCTATTAATAATTGTCATCAATAGAGATATCATTCATAAAGACAAATTATATGGTATGTTATTTAGATGCTTTGGTAAACCCTACCACATTTCACTTGAATCCTTTCACAACTCTTTAATTTTTAAATCCAGAGGGTATGGCAACTATATGATCTCTACATTGATTTCAATGAGTTTTAGAGGAGGATTTCAATTGAAAATCATCATGACTCAAAAACCACCCTTTCTAAAAACATTAATTCCCTTATTTTTTTGGTTTTTGAATAGTATAGTCACCTTCTCTACAAATGCTGAGGGGAATAGGAATGAGAAGGTCTATAAAAAAGACCTATATTTCCTCCATGGCCTTATTAAGGGACAAGCCATTGTAATGTGTAGGATTTTTTATGGACAAACTTTCTCATTTGGGAAAATCAAAACATAGGTAAATTATATTTTCTTCCTATATCGCAACCATAACCATACATATAAGTGCCATAACCACTACAAATGAGGATTTTCTTAAAAGTTCCTGCTCGGCCAATGCCGACCCTCTTGCTTTCAACTTCCTCCTGAATGCCAATGCAATCAAAGCAAAAACATATGGCTATCTCCTTAAAGCTAAATGAGTTAACTTCAAGGCAACAAAAGAGGCAAAGACTAATGATCTAAAAGGGTAAATAAGTCAAATAACAAGAAGAGGTACATCTAAAAGACCCCACTTCTCCTTATTTATCTTGAATTTTTCTCACTTCCATTAATAAGAAGTTGAATAAAATATTGAAAAAGTTTAAGCTTTTTAGTCATATCAATAGTGATATTGTGGACCTTTGAGAAAAGATGGAGCTCACACCATACTACCTACCTGATTTTAGGGAAGAGGAGAGAAAATAATATGAAAATCAAGACTAGCCTTTCTTTATTTTTCTTTTTCCTTTTTCAAAATTTTTTTCTTATTTATGATTTTTTTCTATTTCTTTTCAAAGCTTCGATGGCCCATAGAAGTGATCAAACATTCCTTATGTATGTAACATCCCTATCCCTATTCATTGGCATTATCACATGAATATATTCATTGCACAAATGATATGAAATCTCACATGAACATATGCACAGGATAAATAATCATTTAGACATGTGAATTGTAAGAACACGACAATGACAATGGCACTGTTGCATTTGGGATGCTTGAACATATATACAGTGTTTGCAGAGTTATATGACAAATTATTTCATGTTGTGTGCTTATTATAGTATCATAAATAATGGTGTTTGAGAGCTCATCTAAAAGTAGAAGGAGAATCTAGGAATTAGGAGATGGATGGAAGTGCTTAATGAGTGAAGAAGAGGGACTAAAAGAGGAAAAGTGACCTTCCAACCAATGGAAATGAAACACCATGATTTTATATTATTATAATAAGTTTATATCTACTAATTTGGGTCAGAATTGAGGGGTAAACCATGAAATACACCAGAAACAAAGAGAGAGC
>CATIWR010103142.1:0-11126 GCA_949677035.1 Omphalea diandra | reverse complement strand
AAAACAATTTGCCATACAACTATACAAACACTACATATATGTTCCAATGTCCCCAAATGCAATGGTACTTCTAAATGATTATTTATCTAATGCATATGCTCATGTGATAATGCTAATGCATGTGACTAGGGATGTTACAGTAAAATCAAACAAAAATGATGAATCAAATGACATGATTCAAATACCAAAAAATTTATTGTTAAAAAATAATGATGATTCAATAAAATAAATAATTAAAGAAATATGTCCTAATATAACACATAGCTATGCAAATCATTTATACATTGCATATAGATTTATTATAATACCTACTAATGAAACAGATTTATTATAATACCTACCAATGAAATTGTTAATATTATTAATAAAGAAATTATTGACTTAATACCCAAAGAAGAAAAAATATATTACAGCTCTAATTCAATATCTAAAACAATCAATAGTTTTGACAAAGTACAAACTCTTTATCCAATAGAATTTATAAGCTCATTTAATTTCAACAGCTTTCCCCAACATGAATTAAAATTTTTAAAAATTTATACCCATTATATTATTAAAAGAATATTAATCCTAGCATTGATTTATGTAATAGTACAAAATATTAATCCTAGCATTGATTTATGTAATAGTACAAGATTGATGATAACTAAATTATGAGTTAAAATTATCGAAACTATAATAATAACAAGATCTTATTGTGAATATATATATATATATATATATATATATATATATATATATATATATATATATATATATATATATATATATATATTTATTTATTTATTTATTTATTTATTTATTTATTTATTTATTTATTTTATCTTACAATGAAAGTAAATTTCCTTTTATATTAAAAAGATAATGATTTCCAATAAAAAGTTGTTACTAAATGACAATAAATAAAAGTTAAGACCAAAAAAGTAAGTAAGTTTATACCTTTATGATGTTTTTTTTTTTTGTCACAGACAATTATATGTTATATTATCTAAAGTTACTTCAAGTAAAAATTTGCATATAATAATAAATAAAAAAGGATTAACATTAAAGATGCATTTATAAATAGATACACTGAGATTTTGGATGATTTATCTTCTATTATTTTTTTACAAATAGTTAATTTATTCTTTATTTCCATTCTTTAATTTTTAGTTATATCTATATAACATACTTGCTTAAAGAAAATGGTATAAATGTTATTATATGAAGTTATTAGTGTAAGTAAACATATTAGAATAAAATGAAAATTTGCTAACATTTCCAATCCTACTGAATAAGTCAGTCTCAAATATCTAATATTGGATGAGCGAGTAATATAACTAAACCTAAATTCTTTCAATTTTTTATTCATATTCATTTTCCAAAATTGTTTATATATTTAATGTTGTAATATACTATTCTTCTTTTTAAAAGGTGAAAAAATGTAGGGCATAATACCCAAGCAATTTATTAATTATTTTAAACAATCACTTACTGAAGGACATAAATATCATATTTTTGGTTTATAATCATGCCAACGTAAGCTAATGAACCTAGCTTAGGAAAATAGCAAACTTATCTTGTTTTCATGATTACAAACATATCTAAAAGCTAACCTTTATCCAAGTTATTTGTATAAAATCTTGTAGGTACAACAATTTATTGAACAAAGATGTTTGGAAAAAGTGTTATGGTGAAAACTCTATGTATTCAAATCCAACAACTGTTGCCATATTTCAATAGGCATTATGACTCCAACAATGGCCATTGAATGATCTTAACAGGCATTAAAATGACAACCAAGTATGAGTAAAGTCTTATGGACCTCTCAACTAGCAATTTTCTCAAGTACGACAAGCGTTGGATGACTCAATCACATAAGCAATGCATGTTCTCTTTTATTGAATCCACAAATCTCAGTACACTAAGTTGCAAATGTGTACATCAGCAAAAGAAGTATGGGACACATTGCAAACTCAGCATGAAGGAACCAATGAAGTCAAGAAAAAAAAAAAGATACAAATGCACACATACATGTATGAAACATTTGTATATCAACCTGGTGAAACCATCACTGAGATGTACAATAAGTTTATTGAAATAGTAGACACTTTCAAAACTTTTGGGAAGTCCTATTCTAATGAGGATATGGTAGCAAAGATTTTGAGAACACTTCCTAAAGATAGGTGTAAAGCCAAAAAGACAGTAATAGAGGAAGCAAACAAGCTGGAAGCCCTATCACTAGATGAGCTTATGGAAAAACTATTGGCCTATAAATCACTCTTAAGAAACCAGATGAAAGTATTGGAGTTTGAAAGAAATATTTGGCACTAAAAGCCAAAGAGGTACGCTTTGAATCCCCCATCTACTTCTTGTCTGCTAACATCTTTTTCTTCGAATGATGATAAAGATAGTAATGAAGATTAACATCTCGCCCTCATCACAAATAAAATAATGGGATGTCTCTCAAATCAAAAGAACAAAACGACAATGAGATATAAGAAGAAAGGCAGCAAGAGTCAACTCATTTGTTGTGGATGCAATGAGATAGGGCACATAAAATCATATTGTCCTAAATTGAAAAAGAGCAAATTTCAGGAAACCTCCAAGAAAGAAAAGGTAGTGTATAAAGCTACTTGGGATGACACCAATGTCTCTGAATCTGATGAGGAAGAAACTAGAAAGGAGTTGGCCAATTTTTGTCTACTGGCAACTGAGGAGAAATCAGATGAGTCCTCAAGTGAGTACTCCTCCATTAATGATAGTGACGATGATGGTAACCATGAGGTAAATCCCTTTGATTCTTACTCTAGAGATGAGTTGTAGTCTATTATTACCAATCACATTTTTAAAGTAGAGACTCTCAAGTCTAGCACCTCCTCTCTCAATAAAGAGAACAAATCTTTAAAAGATTGTGCTAAAAGTCAAGAGACTCTGGTTAAGGAGGTTAAGTCTCTCTCATAAACTTTATGATAATGTTCCAATGCCTTCCAAATTCCATAGGCAATAAGGCAATGTTGTACTCTTCTAATCTCCTTCCTTAATAAGGAACTAAGAAGAATTGTTATTGTCTTTTTGTTTCTCCCATTTGATCTTTTGTGAGCTTCCACCCATTCCACTCTTTAGATCAATTCTTCACTCCCATCAACCACTTTGGTAGGAGGCTTTTATTCTATTGCAACTATATCCCATATAACCATCACATCATTATCCAAATATATCTTTATTTTATACTTCTAATGAGTATAGTTGGATCCATTAAACTATGGCTTGAAATGGGTATGGATTCCATTTTGTGCCATTTGTATTTACTCACACAATTAAGGGTTTCAATGATGCCTTACTCTGATCCCACTTGCTGGCCCTTAAGCACTAAGAAGAGGGGTTGAATTAGTGGGAAATTTGAAAAATTAGAGGAAAGGTTTTAAGAGGTAGAAGAAAAGTTAGAGACACAATATTTTATAGTGGTTCAGGTGTTAACAAACCCTATGTACACTCCCTAATTCTTCTAATTATGTATTCTACTAACATTAAATGGTATTTTCAAGCTCACACCAAACTTTTACACTTTGTATTTTATGGCTCATAAATAATCTTACAACTTGTGTTTCAAGGCTTAGACAAAACCTCTAAAGTGTTTTCCTAAAGGCTCACACTTAACCTATACAAGAGTTTTACAACTAGGGTAACTCTCAAACCCAATAACAAAGGTGTTTAATACTTACACTCAATAATATGAACCCACATACAAGAAATAAAGGTTGACAAACAAACTTGTAAGATTTTGGCTATAATCAATGTTCTTCTATTGCATTCAAGTCCATTTAGTGGAGTATTTATAGGCAACAACCACCAAAGAGACATTACAAATAAACTATGCCTAAATCTTCAAGTTGTGCTAGGCAGATCTTGCATTAAATGTCTGTCAGACAAATTTTGTGATCTTGACTGGTCAGTCATGGTCGTGATTTCTCTTCCTGCACTGAAATTGCTAAAATCGTTGTAAAGAATCCCATTTGTATCTAATAGCTAGTCCACATGGCACCTCATCATTGGTCTTCTAAGAAAAATAGTCGTTATGTTCTTCAAGCCAAACAAAAGTTGCGATCATGATTTATTTTCTTCTTGAATGTGATAGTCGTTGCGAATTCTTTTGTTTGATAAGGAGATGTTGCTCTATTAATTCACAATCTCAACTAATATTTCACCCTTATAAATTTTGTTATACCAATGGCTATTTAGGATACTTGGCATGCTTTGATTGAGAACTTGATTCCCTCTAGGCAATTGCAAAAATCGTGGTTGCGAAGAAGGATGCGACTTTTATCGTGAATTTTTCTGTTTCAACTTGATTACTTTCTTAGCAAGATCATGGTTGCGATTTGCTTTAGGAATTCTTCTAACCCAACTTTATCCATTCTTCTTAGAAGTTAGTGGTCTCAATTTAAAAGTTCATTGTTGCAAATTAGAAGGCCTTTCATAATACTTGAGACTTTCATTTTCAACTTTCAATGAAAACCTACCTAAAAATATGCAAAACTAACATTAAAATTGATGTCATAATATATCAATGTATATTTTCAAGATAAAAGAGTGTTTTGACTTAGGTTTGACTAACCTAGACCAATACAAGTGTTTTATTCTAAACGTTAAAGACAACCTTAGCAAATTTGACTCTAAATCTAATGAACTACTTTTTCTTAGATACTTTACTACTAGCAAAGGGTATATAGTCTTCAACAAGAGAACACTTATTGTAAAAGAGTTTATTCATGTTGCATTTAATGAATCTGGCCCCACTTCTTCAAGAGTAAAAGAAGATATTAATGATCTTACAGGTCCTATCAGTGAGCTGAACATTGAAAAAGAAGGAAAGAATTTGGACAAGCCACAAGATAAGAGGAGTGAAGGAAATACAAATCCACCTCTTGTTACTCCAAATGAAGAGCAAACTCAACTTGAAAGGGTTGGATTTTCAAGAAAAATCATCCAAGAGATCTCATCATTAGTGATCCATCAAGTCAGGTATCAACTAGATCATCTTTTAGAAATGCATGTACCAATCTTTCTTTGGTTTCCTTTATTGAGCCTAAGACCATAAATGAGGCCATTAAAGATGAACATTGCTTCCTATGCAAGTTGAACTTAATCAATTTGAGAGGAACAAAGTGTGGACTTTATTTCCTAGATCTCATAATCATTCCTTTATTGGAACCAAATGGATCTTTAGAAATAAGCTTGATGAGCATAGAATTATGTTAGAAACAAGACTAGATTAGTAGCCAAAGGCTATAACTAAGAAGAGGGAATTGACTTTGATAAGACCTTTACACCAGTAGCCAGACATGAAGCTATTAGGATTTTGCTTGCATTTGCATGTCACATGAATTTTAAGTTATCAAATGGATGTCAAAAGTGTTTCTCTTACTAGCTCTATTGATAAGGAAGTATATGTTGAATAACCCCCTAGTTTTCAAAGCCATTACTTTCCTAACCATGTGTTCAAGCTCACCAAAGCCCTATACAACTTGAAGCAAGCTCCAAGAGCTTAGTATGAGAGGTTATGTAACTTTCTTATAAAAAAGGGTTTCTTCAAAAGTTTGATAGGCATAACACTTTTCTCTAAAAAGAAGAATGGAGTCCTATTATTAGTGCAAATATATATAGATGATATCATATTTGGTGCTACTAATGTTTGCTTATGTGAAGATTTTTCTATAATAATGAGAAGTGAATTTGAGATGAGCATGATGAGAAAACTCAAATTCCTCCTTAGATTACAAATCAAACAAAGAAATGAAGGAATCTTCATCAACCAATCCAAATATACAAAGAAACTAATCAAAATATTTGGCATGGAAAATAGCAAACCATGCAAAACTCCAATAAGCACTAACATCAAGCTAAGCATGGATGAACATGGTAAGGTTATGGATCAAAAGTTATATAGAGGTATGATTGGTAGTTTACTCTATCTCACAACCTCGCTATTATGTTCAGTGTTTGCTTGTATGCTAGATATCAATCTAATCCTAAGGAGTCTCATTTGCATGTTGTGAAACACATACTCAAATACCTTGTTGGTACTCTAAACTTAGGACTTTGGCATCCTAAGAGTACTTCATTTGAATTGAATACATTTTATGATGTAGATTTTGTTAGGTGTACCTTAGATAGAAAGAGTACTTCAAGCACATGTTAATCACTTGGTTTATGGTTTGTGTCTTAGAGTAACAAAAAGTAAAATTTAGTTACTTTATCAACTACTAAAGCTGAGTATATGGCAGTTGGTCTTTATTATGCTCAAATCCTATGGATGAAGCAACAATTTCTTAATTACAAAGTAATTACAAATCAAGTCGCCATTAAGTGTGAACACTAGTGCCATCAATTTGTCTAAGAATCTCATATAGCACTCTAGGAGCAAGCAACTAGACATTAGGCATCATTTTCTTAGGGATCATGTTAATAATAGAGATATTGTATTAGAATTTATTGATACTAACCATCAATTGGCAGATATTTTCACTAAACCTCTTTGTGATAAAAGAATGCAATTCATTAAAAGAGAACTTGGTATGATTGATGGAAGTACCTTAGATTAACTTCAACGGGTTCTTTTTCCTCACCTTGTCAATCTATGTATGGTTATTGTTGGTTGATACTTGATATGTCACTTGAATTGATGACCATTAAAGTCTTTAGACTCAATAAGCTAAAGATTTTAATTGTGTATAATCTTAATCAAAATGTCCATATATTAATTGAATACATGGTTATATCATCGAGTTCGATTAATAATATTCATCAGCTAAGTTTTCAAAATGATTGTATCTTTGAAAACTTTATTTTTTAGTTCTATTTTGAAAAACATGGCTAATGACCATTGCGTGTTTCCCAACGATTACAATGTTATTTGTGAGTTCCTCATTTTACTTCTGTTAGGCCCCATGATCATTGTGTATTTCCAATGACCATTGTTCTTCACCTAATGGTTGTTGCCAGCAAGCATCATCGTTGGATGAAGAACACTTGCTTGAGTGAGCTAACGGTCATGTCCAATAGTCGTTGTTCAAATCATAACCATCGTTGAACACTTTTAATGGCCATATTTTAGAGGAGCTCATTGAACTTCTATTTCAACCCTATTTAACCCTAAAGTTAGTTTATTTTTTGCTCTATTGTGCTTTCAACACTCTCTCTCTCAAATTATTGTTGTTTCTTTTGCATATTCCCTTGCATCAAACCTCAAGCACTCAATCAATGGCACCCAAAGTAAACTCAACTAACAGCTATAAGCAACTAGCCTAAAAAAACCCTCAACCCTTTTACTCCAGCTTTGAGACGGAAGAGAATCTAGCCTTCATGCTTGCCCAGTAGAAGAAACAAACTGTAGAACCATCCTCAGCATAACAATCATCCAAGAAATCAAAACTTGATTTAGAACCCAAAGGGAATGGAATAATATTAGAAATAAAACATATTCCTCCTTTGGTTAAATAGTTCTATCTCAAGACTGAAAAAGAGAATGATTTAGCTCTAATGCTACTAAAGAGACACCTAGGAAGTGGAAAGTTTCTTGAGTGGAGTGATATTCAAAGATATGGTTTAGCTGAAAAGGTGGACGAGCTTATGATAGGAATTAGATGGGAGTTATTTTATCACATCAAGGAAACCTCCTATCTAGAGCTTACGGTGGAGTTCCTCACCACTATAGAGGTGTTGGGCAATGATAGTGACATGTATGCATAGGAAGAATAGTCCATCACCTCATTAAAAGTTAAGCCTTGAGAATAGTCCATCAATTCATCACATGGAATATAAATGAGAGAGCTTAATCAAACAATAATTGCACAATCACTAACATATTCTATCTTTGGTGCATAAAGAACAAATAAAAGATCAACACTCTATTATTCTTGATGTGAGGGATTGACGGATATGTGGACAAATACACTAAGTTTGTGATGGGTCACTACATCATAAGAATTGCCAAGTTGTGAAAGCCATTCCCCAAACAGAGGATGAACTGGAAGAGAAAAACATTATGTTGGAGAAGATGTCACATAATGAATCTATCAATGAGAAGATGTTTCTTAGCATCGGGATCTTACAAAGATTAGACTTTGTTCTAATTAAGAGAGTACTAGAAGAAGGAGAAACTTCTCAATAGGAAGAGAGAGGATATTGAGAAAGCAAAAAGAATAGGGGTTATAACAGCAGAAGGGAATGAAACAAGTGCTCCTATTCTTGCTACATCTAGTCCATCTCTCACTATCTTTGAGAGAAAGGTTCTTGAGCAACTAGAGACTATTTCAAATATAGTACAAAGGGTTGAATCTTTTATTGTCTCCCTACACTAAAAAGTGCAAAAACTTCAAAGGGACATGACATACATCAAACAAAATTTGGATTGGATAATGGAAGGGTTGAACTTGCAACCAGGAACTCCAAGTACTCGAACTAAGGTAGATGCAGTAGATGAGCCAAAAGACAAACGTTAAAACCATCCCTAGAATCCTTACCTCAAACCAATTTCCATACTCTCTTATTTCATATTTACTTTATTTCATTTTTTTCTCTTTGTTTTCTTTCTCAAAAATGGATGATGTAATGGACAATAGTATTAATGCATTAAAATGTTAACTCTTTGCTATTACTTGTAACAACCATATTCAATTACAAATCATGGCATTCATGTCCAAAAATACATATGCATAAAGGTTTATTCATCATACATACACAATCCAACATGTATTTAATGTACATACATGTTAACTAATGTTCAAGGCTAGTGATCATAAATTGGTTCCCATCTAGATATATGTACATGACACAAGGAGAGAGGATTGGAATTCATCTGACAACCTATGGTCCATGTGACTCTATGCAAAACTTTATTCACCAAAGTATTCAAACCCTATGCTTCAGTTTTTGAAAGACATAATTGTGATTTAGTGAGCTGAGACTTAATGAATAAGAATAATAATCAGATTCTCATGGCACAATCAATAATCAAATATCATCAGGATACATTACAAGTATAACAATTGACTATGCAAGTGCAAGTGCAATAGATTGACTTTTATCGTGACTTTGCAGGGCAAACACTACTCTCGAGAATTCATGTAACTCAAGTGACATTTTATTTTGCTGGCCAGCATATAACAAGTGAATCATTTGATCAATAACATGTGCCAATAGGACATATTGGTCTCTTTTCTAAAGTGATTTGCAAATGTTGACAAGCTGATCACAACATCCTTTTAGTTCCATATGCAAGTGTTCATTCACAATGGTATACCAAGCAATCATCAAGAGAATATAATTCTCACTTGACTTGTATTCATATGAAAAAGGTAACCATTCAATCAAATATACATGTAATATAACATAATCACATCATAAAATTATCACACACACATTAGAATCTAATTATGATTTTTACTCCCCTTTTAATGTCATCAACCTTTACAGTAGGTTTGGTTCTCTCTCTAGGGCTTCCACAAAGTGTTGAGATCCTAACATTTGATACCTATATGGTTATAATATCAAAATGATTATGAATTCTTGGTATGCAACTATGCCATGATCCATACAAATGGACCTAGTGTTTATGCATATTTTCCTTATATGGCAGCCTAACCTTACTACATTCTCAAAGTAATAACTATGGATATGCATATCCAAATGACCTGATTCTTTTGTCAAATAAACTAGACACATAATGATAGAACATAGTCAAATTTCAGGTTAATATAAGACATATAGAAAATGTGGTGAATTTTTGAATTTTTCCTTATTTTAATGTCATCTCAGTATGAGTAGGTCTTACATTCTTAGGTATATCTCAAATTGTACAAATCCAATTGCAAAAATGATCAACCAAAAGTTACAAAACACTTAAATGAACATTTTCCATATTTTAATTATTGTCTAATTCAGTCTATAAAGTCACCAAAACAAATGACCAATCTCAGGGTGAGCAGGTTTTCAACATGTTAACAATCAATCATAATAAAGGGATAATATTTCAACAACCATGTTAAATTTTACAAAAATATTTTATATGCATGTAGATAATACATAAATATACAAATTTCAAGTTTAATACATCACCAACTTTGATTCAAAGGCCCTTAAATTTTTGGAAAAAAAAATTATAAGACTAATGAGGTTTCATTGTGTCAAGGGTCAGTCACAATCAATGAGTCATATCTCTTTCTACACAAAAAATCAAGCAAAACTAATTTAAAGTTATTTAGAGGGGATATAATCCTACAAATTTCATGTTTTTCACTTTGTCTAAATCAGAACATAACATCATCAAAATATAAGAAAAATAGAAAGACTAGTGATTTCAGTTAGTTGTGAACCAGCCCTAATGAATGAGCCATATCTCGTCACGCAGACCCAATAAAGCAAAAATATTTTACATGAATTTATTTGGTTTATAAAACTATAGTTTTCATATTTTACACATTCCTAATTCTTCTTCTAGGGTTATGAAATCGTGGCTACAAAATTTTGTTCTAACAACAAAACCAAAATGGCCAGCTCTTATTTCTCTTGAATTCCAACTTCTATACATGAGTTCTACCTCAAATACTCCATAGTTCTTACTAAACATATATGATTAACATGTCATGATGGAGTAATTTCATGTAGGAAGAAGATAAATTAACTTACCTATTTTCCCAGAACCAGAAAAGCTTAGGATTCCTTCTTAGGCAGCTCACTCTTCTCCCTCTCCTTCTTCTTCTTCCTCTTCCTTAGCTCTATCTTTCTTCCACTGCCCCGTATATTTAACCTCTCTATTCTAATCTTAAAGGAAGAAAAATTCCACTTGTAAACCTATTGTAACAAGATAAAATCATGGTGTCTCATTTCCATTGGTTGGAAGTTCACTTTTCCTCTTTGAGTTCCTCTTTTTCACTCATTCATCATGTAACATCCCCAACATAAATCATATACATTTTAAATTATGTAATATTTGCATATATGCATTGAAGAAATAAGCATTTAGGCATGTGAATTGGAGAAAACACAACAAGGACACTTGCACTGTTGTAATTGGGATACTTGAAAATATATGTAATGTTTGTATAGTTGCATGGTCAATTGTCTTATGTTGTGTGCATGTTATA
>CATIWR010103138.1:0-26026 GCA_949677035.1 Omphalea diandra | reverse complement strand
CTACTCATTTTCTTCAATTTTCTTTATGAAATTGTAAGTGTTAGGTGTGAGCATTAAACACCAAGTTGTAAGGTTGTAGTGTGAGCCTGCAAAAATACTTCAAGATAGGTTTAAGAGTGAGCCTAGTGAAACACTTGAGTGAGGTTATGTGTTAGCCTAAAAACACATTATTATAAGGTTGTGTGTTAGCCTAAAAACACATTGTTGTAAGGTTGTGTGTGAGCCATCAAAACACAAGTTGTACAAGTTGGGTGTGAGCTTGAAAACACCTTGAGATAGTGAAATACCCAATTGGTAAATTGGAGAGTGGACGTAGGGTCGATTATACCCGAACCACTATAAATCGTTGTCTCCATTCTACTCATTCTTCTCCCCCTCTTCCTTGTATTTGAAATTTTTATACACCAATTCAACCCCCCTTCTTGGTGCAAAGGGACAACAAAATTTTAGGATCTCAATATTTTGTGGAAGCCCTAGAAAGAAAACCAAACCTACCGCAAAGGTCGATTACAATAAAAGGTAAGTAAAAACGATAATTAGATTATAATGTGTATATGTGTGATAATTTTATGGTATGATTATGTTTTATTACATGTATATGTGATTGAATTGTTACATTTTACATGTGAATACAAGTCAAGTGAAAATCATATGCTCTTAATGATTACTTGGTATACCATTTGTGAATGAGCACTTGCACATGGAACTAAAAGGATGTTGTTACCAGCTTGTCAAACACTTGCAAATCATGTGGAAGATGGACCAATAGGTCCTATTGGCACATGTTATTAATCACATGGAAGATGGACCAATAGGTCCCATTAGCACATGTTATTGATCAAATGATTCACTTGTTATATGTTGGCCAGCAAAATCAAATGTCACTTGAATGACATAAATTATCGGGGAGTAGTGTTTGCCTTGCAAGGTCACGACAAAAATAAATCTATTGCACTTGCACTTGCATAGTCAATTGTTATACTTGTAATGTATCCTGATAATATTCTTATATTGGTTGTGCCATAAGAATATGACTATTATTTTTATTCACTAAGTGGTGACTCACCAAATCGCACATTTTTTTTAGATACTGAAGCATAAGATTGGACATTTTGGTGCTTAGAATTTTGCATCGAGATATATGGACCATAGGTCGTCGGCTGAATTCCAACTCTCTCTCTCCTTGTGTCATATACATACATCTAGATAGGAACCAATTTATAGTCACTAGCCTTGAAATTAGTTAACATATATGTACATTAAATACATGTTTGATTGTGTATGTATGATGAATAAAACGTTTATGCAAATGTATTTTGGACATGAATGCTATGAGTTTTGTAAATGAAAATGGTCATTACATAACACCTCTAGGTGTGAAGAACCTTAAGCTGACACCTCAATTAGGGGTGTTACAATCTTCCCTCCTTCGACTCATTATGTCTTTGTCACGACTCTACTTACAACTGAGCTCATGCCACATAAGTTGCTAACTCTACTTAGCTAGTATATACCTTAGGTATTATTGTTCGCTAATGCCTCGAGTGGCTCCACCTTATCTCCATCTATAGGTAGCCATTTCCTTATAGCCCACTAGCTCTATGTAAAATTTCAACCTAAGGTGGCTCAGATACCAATTGTAACAATTTGGGCTCAACTATCCTGTAATAACCTATGAATAATGGGCAAACCACATGACCTAAAATGGTTAACCCAAGTTGCTTTAATAGTTAGGCCCAAACCTATATAAGCTGCTTATCTTTCTTGCTAACTTTTAATGCAGAATTTTCATAATCCTTAAGCACCTTAAGCTAATACCTCCAGGTGTGAAGCATCTCATGCTGACACCTTAATTAGGGGTGTTATAATTATATTCTTATGTAGCATTTTCATGAATGGCATTTGTGTTAAGCTCCTTGATTTTATTGTTATGCTTCTAATGAATGACATGGTCTATCATATGGTTGTTTGCTTGGATATCACATGATCTTCAAACTCCTTCTCTACACTTTTAAAAAGGAAGTCTTCTTACTTTGCTCTTTATTTTATGTTTTTAATCTTTGGGGATAATGATGGTTAAGTTTTAGGGGAATTTCTTTTGAGTTACTTTTCACTTGATCACTCCTGATTAGAGTTATTTTCACACTTGATATTATTTTGCTTCCATGTGTTCAAGTAGTTCTTTTTTAGCTTAATGTCAAATTTAGCAATTTTGTGGTAAGTTTTGGTTTAAGTTTTAAGTTGAACAATCGATGAAGAAATTTTATAAGCATTATTTAGATTTAATTCAATTAATTTTCCTTGTAATAATAATTGGAGATTAATGGTTTTGTTCTTTTTCAAAAAAAAAAATGGTTGACATAATAGAACTATGCATACTTGGCAAAATAGGGATTTCTCCATGTTAGGCTAAAGGAAACCTCTACATATGCTAGAATAAGCTAAAACACCTTTGGAAGCGAAATCCTAGAACATGGCAACCATGAGGAAATGATTAAGGCATTGTTTGATTGCCATATTATTCCCCATCCATACCTTAATATGCATTATCCCTTGTTACCCATTTGAGCTATAAAGCTTACTTACTTGTGAGTATATTAAACCTTTTCTTTCCTTAACCCATAACCCTCCCTATAACTATATAACCAAAATAATCTTTCTATAATAAGAGAATAGAACTATGATATGGTTGTATGGTGATTTGTTATGTGTTGGGTCATTCAAGAGCATATGAGCATATTTGAAGAATTGGCAAAAAAGGCTCAATTATTGTTATATTTTTCACCATAAGGATCTATTCAAATTTAGGGGTGGCAAATTAATATTTTAATCACATGTATATCATTTAAAAGAAAAAATAAGAAAAAAATTATGTAAGATAATGATGAATGGAAAGGAAGATGATGAGAAGATTAAAAAAAAAAAGAGTAAAAGAAAAGAAAAGGAAAGAAAGGAAAGATCAAGCCACCAAAGAGGAATACAAAAAAAGGTAGCATGGATGCCTTGTAAAGAATGAGTATGGGCAGAAAAATTCTAAAAACTAAAATGGCTAAGGCAGTTTAATCCTCTACATCCCTCAAAGTTGTCTCTTTCTCACCCTCTGAAATGGCGAACTCATCTGAATTCGAGGTTACCGGCAGCACCATCCTATCGATCTTAGCCTTTACCTCTGCCAACCATTATTATGTCTCTTATAACCCATGGGTCTAGCACTGGACCATCTCCTACAAAACATAGGATAGTTAGGATGGATAGGGCATATGCACACACCAATGCAATCATAAATATGCATACATATCCTACTGCTTGATAGACCCATCCATCTTGGGACTCTCCTTATCATCTCATATACCTTTTTCCAATACAACTGCTCCACCACTTATCTCTTTTGTAGTATTGCTCTTATAATAGTCTTCCATACTAAACATATTATCATCAATAATCATTAAGGAAGGTCTCCATTGGTTCTTTCCCTTTGTCTATTCTACTGAAAGAAGTTCCCCTTTCTTCAATTAAGGCATCTTTGTACCCCCTCTCCCCTCGATAACCCATTCCTTCATACAATTGCATTATGCCTTCCTTTTCTTTATTAATTTTGATTGTGTCACATGGTCGACTTGCTCTATTAGTAGCCCTAGATTTTGAATTGGACTAAATTTTTTGCTTTTTTTAGCTAGCCTCCTTCCTCATTTTTTCAAGCAAGTCTGGACAGAGCTATGATGTTTACAGAATAAAGGTTATTAGGATAATGCACAAATAAATCAATTATGCATATATGCATAAGATGTACACATTATTTACAAAAGATCCTTTCAACCTTGTTTCTCTTGCATATGATGTTCAATGGCTCTTTCCTAGGTGTAATCATACTTAACTATCAAATGGAATAATGAATACATATGGTCCTTTAGACTTGACAAGGCAAAATCCCAAAAAAAAAAACATTTATAAAAGAAAACTACAAAGACTAAGATTTACATAAGAGAACTTCTTCACATAAATAAAAAGAATGTACAATAAGAGTAAATTCCATTTTTACAAAATGAACAAAAGATATATAGGTATTTACATAGAAGTTAATAGGATATTTACATAAAGAAGCAAAATTTACATAATAAGGAGTGGGGAATATGCAAATGCTTGCATTGGGGAATGATATTTATGTAATAGGGAATGGAGGATATGTTGCATATTTACATAAGGGAATTCATTTTTTACAAAGCTTAAGCATGGTCTTTAAGGATTTTCACCCTCTTTAAAAAGAATGCAAACATGAAGAGTCTCCAAGATGGTTGATTCTTTATCTCTTGACCCTTAAAGGCACTTTTATATAGAAACCCTTCTCTAAATGCAAAGGAACATGATGTTAAGAAGGCAAAAGCTTAGGATTACCTTAAATCTCTTAGTTGAATGTTTGGATGTTTAAGGTTTCTATTTGAGAAGGGTTATCTTATGGTGAAGAAAGTATTTTAATACGTTTCCTTAGGTTGATCCTAGCCTCCCCCTCTTCTTAAAAAAATGAAGGGCATTTATAGAAAGAAAATGGTGCAACTATGCCCAATTACTTAAATTACATCTTATCTCTTCCTATCTCACACTTTTTGATGGTCATATCAATGAATGTTCAATAGTAGAGTTTGGAAGTTATATGTACAAACCATAAGTTGTCGTTATAGCACTTAGGTTGGTTGTATAACCCTTGAGGCTTGATGCATCATAATTCTAAAAATCTTCCAACTATTGAGGCTTCGAGGTTGTTTGTATAACATTAGAGGTCCATACAGCCCTCTTTAATTGGCTATACAAATTACTGCTTCAATTTCTCAAAGGCTCCCTTGATTTAGGTGTTTGAAAGGTAAGTTTGATTCAAAGGTTGCTCTAATCTTTTGCCTCTTTATTAGGCATTACTTCCTCCATCCTTATGAGGAAGAATTCAAGTAGTTACTCATCACTGGGCTTACATCCTACTAACCCAAAATATAGTGCTCATAGGTGCATGAAATTTATTTGTAAAAAAGAGAGATGAATCCATTATATTGAGCAAGCATACAATTTTTGATAAGTGCCTTTTACCTTATATTGATAATCTTTTAATCAATTATAGAAAACCAAGTTTTCTCCAAAATCAAATTAAAATTAGATTACCATTAGTTGAGGATAAGGACTAAAAATATTTAGAATATGGCTTTTAAGAAATAATACAATCATTATGAATTCCTAATGATTTTTTAAACCCACTAATGCATTAATAACCGCTACCGATTTAAGGAATAAAGCTTTATAGTCTTTCCTAAATTCACTTTATGGTTATCTTTAACAATGTCATCCTAATGTATCCTAGGAGTCCTAAAGAGCATGCATAACATTTAAGGTTGGTGTTGTAGAATTTAGAGAGTATGAAATATATTCCTAATTTATAAAATGTGAATTTTAACTAAATATTGTGAACTTTCTCAATCATGTGATATCATTTAAAGGGATTCAAGTAAACCTAAAAAAGGTTGAGACCATCATCCATAAGCTTAGAGCAACACCAGCAATAAAAGTGAGGATTTTTTCTCCTCTAATTAGATACTACAAAAGGTTCATTCACAATTTCTCCAAGTTGGTAGCCCTTTTGATGAAGTTAACTCAAAAGGATATAAAGTTTATGCTAATAAAATGAATGAGGCAAGCTTTCAGTTGCTTCAAGGGTTTTTTACTCCACTTTAATATCAACTTTACTAATTAATGAAAAAGAATACATAGTATACTATGATCCTTATAAAGTTAGTCTTCATTTTGTCTAGATACAACATGGTAGAATAATTATATATGCTTTAAGAGAACTAAAAAGGCAAAGCATAATTACCCTACTCATATCTTGGAACTGATAGTAGTAGTATTTGCGTCAAGGATTAGAGGCATTATCTAATTGGTGAGCCTTATGAGATATTCACATACCATAAGATTTTATAGTATATCTTCACTTATAAAGACTAAAATTGAGGTAAAGAGATGGATGGACTTATTTAAAGACTATGGTTTTATGATTTTCTACCACCTAGGTAAGGTTAATATGGTGGTTAATGCTTTGAGCGATAAGTCCTTCAAGAGTTTAGTGCATATTAATATTGAGAAAGGGTAAATGTATAAGGATATTTATGAAGAGTTTGATCAAGGTGCTCAATTAGAGCTTACTCTTTGGGTTTTTAATTATTATATATGAGAGTTCAACAATGTTGTTTAAAAAGATCAAAGTGGCTTAATACTAAGATCCTAAGTTAGTAAGGTTAATAGAAGCAGTTTGGAGAGAACTCCATATTTCAATTTGGATTCAAAAGAAGTTTTTCATTATGGTAAGTGTCCCTATATCCCTATAGTTGATAAGCTCAAAGAGGAAGTTATGAGTGAAGTATATAATGTTTGCTTAATCCAAGAGCCACTAAGTTGTACCATGAATTGAGACTAATTTACTGGTAGAAGAAGATGACAAAGGATACAACTTATTTAATCATCTAGTGCATGGCATTATTAATGAGTAAAGTTAAAGCATTAAAAGGCAAAAGTGTTGTTGAATCTTTTTACCACTTTAGAGTGGAACTAAGAGCAAATCACCAAACATTTCAAATTTCTTTTAATAAAGCTACCTACTCAATTTATAATTTTGCATAACTATAAGTCTATTAGATTGTTTATTTGTATGGATCATTAATCTTTATTATTTTGGATGAACATAATATGTTTACATTATGGTTTTAGTAAGGTTTACAAGAGGCTATAAGTGCAAAGTTAGACTTGGATATAACTTTCCATCCTTAAATCAGTGCATAATTGGAGAGAACAATCTAGATGTTAAAGGATATGCTTCACATATGTGTTTAAGATTTTGAAGGTTCTTAAACAATACACCTACCCATAATAAAGTTTTCATATAATTAGTTATTACTCTAGTAACAAGATAGCACCATATAAGTCTTTAAATGGGAGAAAGTGTAAATATCATATATATAGGGAAGAAGTTAGAGAAGAAATGTTAGTATGTCCTTTATAGTAACCATGACATAAAGGAATGTATAAAGGAGGTTAAAGATAAGATATTAAAGTAGTATCACCATCTATTATGTGAACTTTATAAGAATAATTGTCAAGCTCTAAGTAGACCTATCTTTCATCTTTTTCTAATCAAGTAAATAGTGGTATAATCTTCTTTTCCTAACATGTTTGAGATAGTTTTATGGTAAGAAACTTCATATGCTACTTAGTTTTAGTTGAGTTAGGGTTTGAATCCTTTAAGGTTCTAATTGGAGATTTAGCCATATAATGATCAATCCTTGCCATTAATGCTTTATTTAGATTTCCTTGATAATCTAGAGTTATTTAAGTCATGAATTTGTTATAGGTATGTCTAGATATTAAGGATGAATAAAAGTCATCATTATGATGATATTATATGTTTCCATGCCATCAAGAGTAATGAGGACACTAAGAGCACTAGGCTTTGGTATAGAAGTTTTTCATTTTAAGTTGGATAGCAAGTTGTAAGTATATATTACTTATTATAGTATTCCATCATTCCTCTCTCACCCATCTTGTATTCATGCATGATATGAATGTGTAAAGGTAAACATCATGCATATTAATAATGTAAAATAAGAATCCATTTACATATAAGATGTATTGGATAGGTTAAATGTGAATAAACAACTTGTATCATGTTAGTATCTTTTAAGGATGACTCAATTTACCATCTTAAGTCATGGCCAATTATGATAAGAAAAAAGTAAGAGAAAGTTAAAGATAAGAAAATCATGCATGCATTAATCTAAGTAGAGATCACTTTTTGAGCCCTAGAAAGTAATGTAAGTTTGGACGTCAAAGAAATAATAAAATACAAGTAGTAAGATGAAGTACCTCATAGCTTACAAGACAAATTGATAATGAAAGTTTAAAAATAATAAATTATTATGTAATAATATGAAAAAAAAATAAATATATTAATTTGCTTGTAAAACTTAAATAGGAAATTACTATGTCAAAAAAGATAAAATATGCTTTCTTTAAGTAATAGATATTCTTTATTCATGATAAATAATACAATATCTATAAGAGATCATTTCTATAATCTAGAGTATGAATATAGAATTGATTCTCAATACATATATTAATAATACATTAGTTTTGTTTTAAATTTGTAATGTTATACTCACCATGATGTGAAGATCCATTCTAGATATGTAATATTATAACATTATGAGGACTTAAATTTATGTAATATATTAAATTAATATGAGATACAACAATTACTAATACATTAGGACGTAAATTTATATAATATATTAGATTAATATGATACACAATAATTATTAATATATTATTATCAACTAAATAATCAATCTTCAATTATAAAACTCTCATAAAAAGAGATAATGTAATAATACTAATAACAAAAACTCTCACATGAGAAACAAACAAATAAATCTCGTAGTAATAAGAGATAAAATAAATAAAAACAAATAAAAAGAGATAACATCATCCTTTTCATAGAAAATTAAAGAAAAATAATTAAAAATATATTTTTTGCTAATAAATATGTTGATAATAATTTTATATACCAAAAAATAAAGTCTATTTTAAAAAGAGAGAGAGAGAGAGAGAGAGAGAGAGAGAGAGAGAGAGAAAGCGAAGAGGAGGGAACTAAAATTTACAACAGCAGTAATTTTTACTTCATTGAGAAGTTATACTATGCATGCATATAAATGTGTTTGCTATGACATAGCAAAAAGAAAAATAGAATAAGCAAAAAATAGTGCACATATGATATAATTTTGAAATTATGAAGTTTATGATTTCAAAACTTAACCAAAATCAAATTAATAAAAAAAATCAAACAAAACAAATATAAAACAATATGATGTGATGCTATTCTTTTTTCTTAGAAAAAAAATATAATGTTATTCTTATAAATAGTTATCATTAGCAAAAATAAATGTATAAACATTTGAAAAAATGATATGAGAAGCACAAAAAGTTTGATCAAAGAGATCGCTCAAATATCTTAATACCATAGCCAATCCACCGTCAATAAAGGAATGTACATAGTATGTGGTCAAAATAATAGCTTTTCCTAATCAGTTTCAGCTTGATAAATTAGTAAGGATATGGTTTGGATAGTTGATGGATGTAGCTGATAGCAATTGTTAATAACTGTTAGTTAATAGCTAATAACCGATAACTGATAGCGATTTGACATTAAGTATTCCTTAAATGTTGTTTAGTTGTTGTTATCAATTCATAAAAAGATTAATGAGAGTATAATATTAATATTTTACATATTGAATTAATAAGTAAAAATAATAATAAATAATATATTTTTCACGTATGTTTATAAAATATAATTTTGAAACTTAGAATGTTAAAATTATTAAATTGTATTTATGAAATTTT
Source organism: Omphalea diandra (assembly GCA_949677035.1). NCBI lineage: Eukaryota > Viridiplantae > Streptophyta > Magnoliopsida > Malpighiales > Euphorbiaceae > Omphalea > Omphalea diandra. Next base: position 16,600 of record CATIWR010103138.1, on the reverse strand, counting down.
AATAATTATTTTTCGCCATTGAACATCAAGAAAAGGGGTTGAATTGGTATAGAATTTAAAATTTTAAGAGAGATGAAGAATATGAAAATTGAAAAAGTAGGAGAAGAAGTGAACACACAAAGTTTTATAGTGAAGAAGTGAACCCAAAGTTTTATAATGGTTCGAATGTTAATGAACCCTACATCTTCCCCCCAAATTCCTCTCAATTGGGTGTTCCACTAACATTAAATGGTGTTTCAAAGCTCACACCAAACTTATACACTTCGTGTTTTAGGGCTCACATAAAAACCTTACAACTTGTGTTTTAAGGCTCACACAAAAACCTCTTAATTGTTTCATAACACATTTGACCTATTACAAGAGTTTTACAGCTAGGCTAACTCTTAAACCTAATTACAAAGGTGTTTAATGCTTACAACCAACAATATTAATTCACATACAAAGAATTAAGTTTGAGGAATAAAATTGCAAGAGTTTGGCTATATTCAATGTTATTCTCTTGCATTCATGTCTGTTTGGTGGAGTATTTATAGGCCACAACCACCAAAGAGATGTTACTAAGAAACTATGCCTAAATCTCTAAGGCAAACTAGGCAGATCTTACATTAAATGTTTGTTAGACTGATTTCATGGCAGTGACTAGAAAGTCGCAGTCGCAATTTCCCATCTTGTGCTAAAAAGGTTAAAATCGTGATAGAGTACCCCATTTGTTTCTAACGGCTAGTCCATATGGCATGTTATTATTGGTCTTCTAAGAAAAATAGTCATTATGTTCTTCCAACCAACCAAAAGTCATGGTTGCAATTTAAGTTCTTTTTAGACACGACTGGCACCAATGAATCCTTCTATTTTATAAGAAAATTTTGCTTCACCAGGTTGCAGTCTTGAGAGCCATTTCACACTCGCGAATTTTGATATGTCAACTATTATCTTGGACACTTAGCAAGCTTTGGTTATGGACTCCATTCCCTTCAAACAACTACAAAAGTCACGATTGCGATTCCCAACACGACAACCACAGTGAATTCATATGTTTGGTCTTCATGATATTTTTGCTTAGGTCGAGGCAGCAATTTGCTCTCTGAATCTTTATAGACCAAAGTCATCCACTCTTCTTTACAGTTCGCAATCGCAAATTAGGGAATCTTGGTTGCAAATTAGAAGGCCTTTCAAAAGGTTTGAGATTTAGACTTCCATCTAACTTACGATGCAAACCTATCCTAAAAACTACAAAATCAACACTTAAAAATGATGTTAGATCAATCCTCATTATCGAGATCAAAAGAGAGTTTTGGCTAAGATTTGACTAACCTAGTCTAACAATCTTTCCTTTTTTTATTTTGACAACTTAGGCAGATTTTGCAAAGGATAAAGAGTTACCTTAGTGTGAAGTTGAGATGGTTAACTAAGTTTAACAAATTTGAACTTGGTAAAATACCATTCAATATGAAATGCAAATAACTAAAAATTGAGATTGCTCCCCCTCAACTCATACTTCCCCTTGATTATGTCATGCCATTTCAATTCACAAGGTTTCTCCTCATTTGTCAAGATCAAAACAAGAGATAAGTAAATTTTGAATTGATCAAATAGGGATAAGTATAAAAGGATCTAAATAAAGAGCAATCATGATTCATAAAAACCAAAAAATAGACATATGAAACATGAAATTGAACTTTTATTAATATGGATAAATAAGAACATACAAATGTGGGATCACAAACTTAGGCCTAAAGCCAAAATAAAAAAAAATAAGCATATAAAGATTACAAGCTTAAGACATCTAGAAAATTGGAGAGCTATAATGCAGTGAAGAAGCCTCTAGCATTTACATCACCTCTAGCATTTACAAAAAAAGTAATAATGCAATAAAGAAGCCAATTTGGTAGGGTGCGAATGTATTTGGCTAGAGATGTCTTTGGATCATGTTTTGTTTCTATGGATATCTTGGACCAAAATTTGAAATAGATTATATCAAGTGCAAAGATAATGAAAGGGATATCATCTCCCACTTTAAGGTTGAAAAGATTAGAGAGTTGTTCAAAGGTAATAAAATAAGGGTCCTCAAAAGCCCAAAAGACTAACCTGTACAAACTTGCTTTGGATTCAGCTCTTCTGCTCAAGGTAATTGTATATATGAACTCCTTGACTTTTTTTTTATCCAAGTTCATCTCAAAAGATAAATTCATTCCAACCCAGGTTTAAGAAGGCATAAATTTCATCCTTGATTTCAAAGGACTCAAGGAGAAAAACAAAGGAAATTTTATTGGGTTGGATTATTTTGTTAGAGTTGGCTTTATAATGGCCTTTCTCCTCTTTAGTTATTCCCTTCATTAAGTCAAGGTAGGATGGCCTAAAGGTTAGGTAATGTCTTTTCCTTTCTCTGCTCTTAAAAGCTTCTTAGGTGCCATTGAGGGAAGTTGAGAAAGTTTTGAAGGATTTGTGAGAGAAAGAGTTATAGATGAATAGGGAAGTTAAAAGTAGAATGAAGGGGTGTTAGCATGGTTTAAATAGGCAAAAACCTTATAAAAAATGGTAACAAATGGTTAAAAAAATGCATTAAATGAGGGGTTGGCATTTGTTGACAATCAAATCAATCAATGTCTGACAGTTACTCAAATTTAGAATCACAAACCTCAAGTCGCGACCACTAATTATAAAATTATGAGTAACAATTAAGAATTCCTTAGAAAACGAAGGAGTCAATGGTCAAAGAATTTGAATTTTAAAAGAGTTCACAATAGCGAACCTCAAGTCGTGATCGCAAATTATAAATTTGATGAAAATTGATGAGTGTCTGTAAATAGCGACTATGATTTAATCATAGCAATTGTGAATTACAAGCAAAAAGAAATACAAGGAAAATATATGAGTTGGCCTTCATAGTTGTGATCCACTAAATGTAATGATGATTAATTCTAGCAAATTAACATAAAATAGCTCAATTGCTTATAGAATTAACACATCCATAAAATACAAAACACATAATTCAATCATTCAAAGTGACATGTACAATAAGGAATAAAAAGTGAGATCTAATTTTCACCCTAGTGAGCTTCCATCAATCATCCCTAACTCCCTCTTAATGAAGTTCAACCTCTCTTCATTTAGGGGTTTGGTAAAAATGTATGTGAGTTGATGATTAGTGTTAATAAACTCTAGCACCATATTACCATTTTGGACATGATCTCTAAGAAAATGATGCCTAATGTCAATGTGTTTGCTCCTAGAGTGACAGATGGGATTCTTTGAAAGATTAATTGCACTTGTGTTTTCACATTTGATGGAAATGTGATCAACATTTTTGCCATAATCCTTGAGTTGTTGCTTCATCCAAAGAACTTGGGTGCAACAACAACCTACCTCCATATATTCTGCTTTAGTAATGGATAAGGCAACTAAAACTTACTTTTTACTAAACTAAGAAACTAAGCATTCTCCTACAAATTGGAAAGTCCTAGAAGTGCTCTTTCTATTTAATAAACTACCAACATAATCTGCATTCAAATACCCTAAAAGACTAAAAGATGAGTTCCTATAATATCATAAACCTAGGTGTATTGTGCCATGTAAATATTTAAGAATCCTTTTAACTGCATTCAAAGCAGATTCCTTAAGGCAAACTTAGCACACATGCATACACTATACATGATGTCGAGTCAAAAAGCAGTCAGATAGAAGAGAGAACCAATCATACCTATATACCTCTTTTTGTTAATTGGCTTACCTAATTCATCTTTGTCTAACTTGATTATAGCATTCATTATGTCTTAGCTACTTTGCATTCCTCTATGCTAAATCTCTTGAGTAGATTTTTTGTGTACTTAGCTTGGTTGATGAAGATGCCCTCTTTAGTTTGCTTAATTCATAGACCAAAGAAGAACTTGAGCTCTCTTGTCATGTTTATCTCAAATTTTGTAGTCATACACTTGGCAAAATCTTCATAATGAGATTTATTAGTAACACCAAATATAATGTCATCAACATGTAGTTGCACAATGAGCGTATATTGATTGTGCATTTTTACAAACAAAGTTGTGTCAACCTTTCATTTTTCAAAATCATTTAGCAAGAGAAATGAACTAAGCTTTTCATACTAAGCCATTAGAGCTTGTTTCAAACCATATAAGGCTTTAGCTAATTTAAAAACATGATTCGAAAAAATATGAGACTCAAAATTAGGAGGTTGTTCAATATAAAGTTCCTCCTCAATGAGACCATTTAAAAATGTACTTTTAATATCAATTTGAAAAAGTTTAAAATTCATGTGATAAGCATATGCTAAGAGAATCCTAATGGCCTCTAATCTTGCTATTGGGGCATAGGTTTCATCATAATCAATGCATTCTTCTTAATTATATCCCTTTGTAACCAATCTAGCTTTATTCCTAGTAATGACACCTTGCTTATCTAACTTGTTCCTAAACACCCACTTGCATCCCACAATAGGGTGATCCTTGTTCCTAAACACCCACTTGCATCCCACAATAGTGTGATCCTTGTTCCTAAACACCCACTTGCATCCCACAATAGGGTGATCCTTAAGCCTAGGAAATAGGTCTCATACTTTATTTCTCTCAAATTGGTAGAGTTCCTCTTACATGGCAATCACCCAACTTTTATCAATAAGAGCTTTATCTACTAATTTTGGCTCAAATTGAGAGACAAAGGCAATATTATTATATAATGGTTGAAGTTGAGATCTAGTACTTACTCCCTCATTTGTCGCACTAATGATTAGATATTTTGGATGATGTTTAGGGAATCTCTAATCCTTGGGAAGATCTTGAGCTAGAATTTTTACTTGTTATGATTGGCATTCATTTTCTTCTTGTGATGATTTGTTTTCTTCAAGGTTAATCACTGTTTCTCTTAGGGTTGACATAAGCTCTGATTTCTCAAAGTCACCTGTTAGACTATCAACAATAGAACCTTTCCTAAGATCAAGTTTACTAGATTCATCAAACACAATATTCATAGACTCCTCAACAATCATAGTACTTTTATTGAAAACTCTATAGGCTTTACTAGAGGTGGAATTCCCTAGAAAAATTCCTTTATTTGTTTTAAAGTCAAATTTCCTAAAGTTGCCCTTGGTTTTCAAAATATAGCATTTGCATCCAAAAACTCTTCAAGTATGAAATCCTAGGTTTTCTATCATTCCAAAGCTCAAAAGAAGTTTGTTAAGAATGGGTCTTTTAAAAACACAATTAGTAATATAATAAGAAGTATTGATGGCTTTACCCCAAAAGTAATTAGGCAAATAATACTAATTGAGCATGGTTATTGCCATCTCTATTAATGTTCTATTTTTCCTCTCTATAACACCATTTTGTTGCAATGTTCTAGGAGTAGAAAAATTATGAGAAATCTAAATTCTTTTAACAATAAGTTTCAAAAGAATCATTTTGAAATTTCTTTCTATAGTCACTTATTATATAAGCAATGAAGTAACCTTTTTCATTTTAGACCTATTTTGCAAACTTTTAAAAGCATCAAAAATGTCATTCTTATGAGCTAGAAAGGATACCTAAGTAAATCTAGAGTAATCATCAACTAGAAAAAATGCATAATACTTCCCACCTAAACTAGCACTCCTAATAGGTCCAACCAAGTCCATATGGATAAGTTGAAGGGGTTTAGATGTACTTACAACATTGTTTACTTTGAAGGAAGTTTGATGTTGCTCGCCTATTTGGCAAGGTCCACAAGTTTTATCCTTTGAGAATTTTAGTTTGGGAAGACTTTCTACTGGCTCTCCTTTAGATAGGCTTTGTAGGAGCTCTATGCTAGCATGACCAGGTCTTTTATGCCATAGCCAAGCTTCATTGCTAAGAGACACAAGACACTTGAAATATTGGTCAGCTAAATTATCTAAGTAAATTAATTAAGTGTTGCCCATGCTTTCACCCTTGAAGATTACCTTCTTCTCAACCAAAGTGGGAGCTCGGCATTCTCTAGGGTCAAAGGTGACTTTGTTACCTTTACCACATAATTGACTTACACTAAGCAAATTATGTTATAAACCATCTACTAAAAGAACATTATCAATAAGTGAACAACCATTCTTACCAATTGTTCCAATGCCAATCATCTTACCCTTGTCATTATTTCCAAAAGTGACATTACCACCTTCCTTCTCTTTTACGGTGTGAATAGTTTTTTTATTGCCTTTCGTATGCTTTAAACACCCACTATCCACATGCAAATCACTATCCTCATAAGTGTTTCTCATACAATCCTACATAACACAAACAAATCACTTTGGTTTAGGTACCTAAGCATACTAAGGTCCTTAAGAGTTAGGTATTGAAGAGTCCTCTAATTTGAGGTGAGCCTTCCTAATATAACAAAAAGTGTTTATATGGCCAAACTTCATGTAATAATGACATTGGAGTTTAGACTTGTAAATCTTTCTCCTTTGCATAACTTTTGCATGAGTAGAGGCTCTTCTCATACTCTGATGGTGTGAGTGTGAGCATGTGCATGAATGATTAGGAGTAAAAGATAATTTTTTGTGTGTGTTAGGGTGAGGATGCTTCTTAATGTAGATGAATGCATGATTAGCCTTTTTAGGCTTAGATTTTGAGCCTTCGGGTGTCTTTCCCTTACCCCTGGGTATGGGTGGCTTAGTGCTATGAGCACTCTTCCTTCCAATTACCTCAATACTAGAAGATTGAGGTGTCGAAGCTCTAATAAAAGTAGTAAGAGGGGTGTAGATGATGAGAGACTCCATTGAAGCCTAGACCATGTAACAACCATATTAATTTACATAACTCATATCATTCATGTCCAAAATACATATGCAAAAAGGTTTTGTCCATCCTACACACACAATCAAACATTTATTTGATGTACATATATGTATATGACATAAGGAGAGAGAGAGTTTGGATTCAGCCGACGACCTGTGGTCCATATGTCTCAATGTAAAACTGAAAGCATCAAAGTGTCCAATTCCTATTCTTCAGTATCTGAAAAAAATTTTGCGATTTGGTGAGTCGCGACTCAGTGAATAAAAATAATAATTAAATTCTCATGGCATAATCCATAATCAAATATCATCAAGATACATTGCAAGTATAACAATTAACTATGCAAGTGCAAATGTAATAGCTTTGTTTTTGTCGTGACCGAGCAAGGCAAACATTGCTCCAGGAATATTCATGTAATTCATGTAACATATGATTTGGGACCTATTGGTCCATCTTCCTGTAATTCATTTGACATATGATTTGGGACCTTTTGGTCCATCTTCTTGTAATTCTTTTAACATATGATTTGGGACCTGTTGGTCCATCTTCCTGTGATTTATAAGTGTTTGACAAGTCGGTCACAATGCCTTTTTAGTTCCATATGCAAGTGCTTGTTCACAAATGATATATCAAGTAATCGTTAAGAGCATTTGATTCTCACTTGGTCTGTATTCCCATGTAACATGTAACAATTCAATCATATATACATGTAATAGAACATAATCATATTATACCCATGTAACATGTAACAATTCAATCATATATACATGTAATAGAACATAATCATATGATACCCATGTAACATGTAACAATTCAATCATATATATAAGTAATAGCACATAATCAAATTATAAAATTATCAAACACACACATTGAATTCAATTATGGTTTTTACTCACCTTTTACTGTTACTGACCTTTACGGTAGATTTGGTTCCCTCTCTATGGCTTCCTCAAAGTTTTGAAACCCTAAAATTTGATACATACATGGTTACAAGTCTGTCAAAATGATTATGAATGCTTGGTGCATGATCCATGCAAGTGGACCTATGTTTATGCATATATTTCTAATAGGGCAGCCTAAGCTTGCTACACTCTCACCGTAATAGCTCTAGATATACTCATCCAATTGACTTGATTCCTTTTTTCAAACAAACAGACACATAAACACACAACATAGTCAAATTTCAGGTCAATATAAGACACACACAAAATGTGGTGAATTTTTAAATGTTGCCCTATTGCAGTGTCCTCTCAGTCTGAGTAGGTCTTACTCTCTTGGGTGTATCTCCAACTGTACACATCTAATTGCAATGAAAATCTACCATCAGTTACAAAACATATGAAGGAACATTTTTCATGTTTTACTCATTATCTAATTCAGTCTATAAGGTCACCAAAACAAAGGACCAATCCCAGGATGTGCAGGTTTGTAACATGTTGCCAACCAGTCATGATGAAGGGACAACATCTCAATATCCTTGCCGAATTTGGAAAACCTATTTCACAGGTATGTACATCATACATAAATGTACAACTTTCAAGTTTGGACAATCATCAAATTCTGAGTCTATGGCCATCAAATACTTGGAAAACAGATTCAAAAGAAAGGTGGGTTTCACTCCGGTCCAGAGTCAGTCCCAATCAATGAGCCATAACTCTTTCCACACAGCAAATAAATCAAAACTGGTTTACAGGTGTTTAGAGAGGACATAATCCTACAAATTTTATGTTTTACACTTTGTCAAAATCAGAACATAAAGCCATCAAAATATAAGAAAACAGAATGCTGAGATCATCTCGGTTCGGATTTGACCTAGTCCTACTAAAGGGGTCATATCTCCTCACATACACAAAATCAAGCAAAACTATTTCATACACATTTATATGAGACATAAAGCTACAACTTTCATATTTTAAACTTTCCCTAATTCCTCTTCTAGAGTTACGAAATCGTGGGTGAAAATTCTGCTCTAACAGCAAAATCCAACAGAATCAGCTCTTATTCTCTTGGATTACAACTTCCATCCAAGAGATCTACCTCAATTACTCCTTAATTCTCACTAACCATGCATGATTAACATGTCATTAAAGGTTAATTTCAGTTGAGAAGAAGATAAATTTACTTACCAACTGTCCCAGAATTGAAAAACCCTAGGCAGCTCACTCTTCTCCCTCTCTTCTTCTTCTTCTTCTTCATCTTCTTCTTCCTTTCTTTCTTCTTCCCTTGCTCTCTCTTTGTTTCTGGTATAACCCACGTTTTTTCCTCAAAATCTGACCCTAATGGTCTGTATTTTTATCTTAAATAAGTCAAAACATTGGGGCTGATTTCCTATTGGTTGAAAGTTAAAAGTTTTGCTTTTAGTCCCTCTTCTTCACTCATTAAGCACTTCCATCCCTCTCCTAATTTCTAGATACTCCTTATACTTTTAATTAAGCTCTAAGACACCATTATTTATGATACTATAACATGTACACAACATAAAACAATTTGTCATGCAACTATACAAACACTACATATATGTTCAAGTGTCCCCAACTACAACAATGCTAAATGTTCAAGTGTCCCCAAATGCAACGGTGCTTCTAAATGATTATTTATCTAATGCATATGTTCATGTGATAATGCCAATGAACATGTATAGGGATGTTACAAACCATGTCTTACTAGGGGAGGTCTTTAAGATACAATTAATGTATCTAAGGCTTCCTTCCCTTTGTGAAACTTAGAGATAGAATTTCTAAGCTCAATTACCTCTCCTTTTAAGGTATCATTTTCCTTTCTCAAGGAGTTTAGAGTAGAAGAGGATCTAGTAAGACTTTCAATAGATTTTTTGAGTTATTCATTTGAAATCCTTAACTCATGTACAAGCTCATTTAATGAGTTAAACTGATTTTCCAATTTTGAGAATTTCTTTTTATAAGTTTCATTTATGACTTGTATTTTTTACATCTCAAGGTAAGAACTTCTAAGAGCTCATCATCTACATCATTATATCCACTAGAGTGGGATGAAGAAATTACCTCATTAGAAGGGTCTTCTTGTGCCAAGAAACACAAATTTCCCACTTCTTATCCCCATCCTCCTTACTAAAGTTGTCATCCTAAGTGACTTTGAAGCTTTTCTTATTTTCTTTATCCCCTTTCCTTTTCTTTTTAAGCTTGGGGCAATCATACTTGATGTGGTCTTGCTTGCCACACTCATAGCATGTTATTTCACTCTTCGTTTCTTTAAGGTTGGCAGATGCCTTGTTGATGTTCCTTCTATCTTTTCTTTTTCTTATCAGCTATATAGTCCTTCTAGAAAACATGGATAGCTCCTTCTCTTCTTTATCACTATCATTATCATTTGAGATAGCTTCTATTTCTTTGTCCTTAACTAAGGATTTGAGAGCTAAGGTCTTCTTCTCTGTCCTAACATTCTTATCCCCTTACCCTTTCATCTTCTTATTCTCCTCATCCTTTTTCAAGGCTAGCTCATGAGTAAGAAACTTACCTATGAGGACATTTGTTGGAACTTTTCCAATTTCTATATTTGACTCTTAAATATTGAATACTCCAGCACCAAACTTCTCAAGAGGTAAGGATTTAAGTATTTTGGTGTTTACCTCATGATTGATGAGAATTTGTCTAAATTTCTTCATGTTTGTGACAATGGATAGGAGCCTATTCATTATCTCGGTGATGCTTTCGTTGTCTTTCTTCATGAAAAGCTCTTGTTCAGTCACAAACATCGCTAATCTGCTAGATTTCAACAAAGTTATGCCTTCATGGTAATTTGCCAAAGCTTTCCAAATTCCATGAGCTATGAGGCAATGTTGAACCCTTCATATTTCTTTCCTTAATAAAAAAACTAAGAAGGATTATCATTTCCCTTTTGTTCCTCCCATTTGATTTTCTATGAGCCTTCACCCATTCCTCTCTTAGGATTAACTCTTCACTTCCACTAACCACCTTAGTAGAAAGCTTACACTGTTTTGCCACAATATCCCAAAGATCCACCACATCGCTATCCAAATATATCTTCATCCTATACTTCTAATGCAAATAGTTGAATCTATCGAAGTATGGCTTGAGATGGGATTCCTTCTTGTGCCATTTGTCTTTACTCATTCAATTAAGGGTTTTAATGAAATTTTACTCTAATACCAATTGTTGGCCTTTGAGCACCAAGAGAAGGGGGTTGAATTGGTGTGGAATTTAAAATTTTGTAAGAGAGATGAAGAATATGAAATTGAAAAAGTAGGAGAAGAAATGAACACACAAAGTTTTATAGTGGTTCAAGTGTTAATGAACTCTACATATACTCCATAATTCCTCACAATTTGGTGTTTCACTAATACTAAATGGTGTTTCCAAACTCATACCAAACTTGTACACTTTGTGTTTCATGACTCACGCAAAAACCTTATAACTTGTATTTTAAGGCACACATAAAAACTTCTTAGGTGCTTCCCAAAGGCTCAAACTTAACCTATTACAAGAGTTTTACAACTAGGCTAGCTTTCAAACTCAATTACAAAGGTGTTTAATACTACACCCAACAATATCAATTCACATATAAAGAATTAAGGTTAAGACATAAAGTTGCAAGAATTTGGCTATATTCAATGTTATTCTCTTACATTCATGTTTGTTTGGTCAAATATTTATAGGCCACCAAAGAGGCATTACTAAAAAACTATGTTTATATCTCTAAGGCAAGTTATGCAGATCTTGCATTAAATGCCTGTCTGACTGATTTTGCGATCATGACTGGAAAGTTGCGGTCATGATTTTCCATCTTACGCTGAAAAGTTTAAAATCAAGGTAAAGAACCTTGTTTGTATCTAATGGCTAGTCGACATGGCATGTTATAATTGGTCTTCTAAGAAAAATAATCGTTATGTTCTTCCAACCAACTAAAAGTCGCGATTACGATTTAAGTTCTTTTTGGACGCAATTAGCACCGTGAATCCTTATGTTTGATAAGGAAAAATTGTTTCACTAGATCATGGTCTCGAAAGCCATTTCACACTCACGAATTTTGATATGTTAACGGTTATCTTGGATACTTGGCAAGCTGTAGTTGTGAACTTAGTTCCTCCAAACAACTATAAAAGACGCAGTTGCGATGACCACTGCAAATCCATCTATTTGGTCTTCATGACTTCTTTGCTTAGATCGTGGTAGTGATTTGCTCCGCAAATCTTTTTAGACCAAAGTCATCCACTCTTCTTTATAATTCTCGATTGCGAATTGGGGAATCTTGGTGACAAATTAGAAGGCGTTTCAAAAGGTTTGAGATTTAGACTTTCATCTAACTTCTAATGCAAACCCATTTTAAAAATGGCAAAATTAGCACTTAAAAATGATGTTAAAATATATTAATCCTCATTGTTAAGATCAAAATAGAGTTTTGACTAAAGTTTGACCATTATAGTCCAATAATTATTTTTATTAATGTTAATTAGTATATATGTTAATATATTTTTAGTAATTAAAATATCTTACACGTTATTTTTTATAAAACTTATATGTAATAATTTAAAATCAATTATTTTTATATAAATAATTAAATATTATGATTTATAGTTGATAGTTGAATAATAAACTTTTTTAAAAAAAAAAGAATGGATTAAGAATAATTTTGACTTTTATTTAGTTATTATTGCAAAAATTCAAAGATAATTTTCACTTTTCATTAATTATTATTACAGAGGTTTGAAAAAAGCTTCAAATATGAGCTAATAAAAACCACAATGGATTGAAAAGGTGTTCTTTTGTATAGTTTACCAAACAAGTATTGCTTAACTGTTGGGCAAAAAATTTCCATTAGCAGCATGTATTTGTTATACCAAATACCTCGTATGTAATGGTGTTGGACTAGGGTGGTTAACCCCAAGTCTTGGACCTCTTTTGATCTTGATAAAGGAGATTGATCATGTCTAATATTTCAAATTAGTGTTGTTTTGCAACCTTTAGTTTAGTGTTGTTTTGCAACTTTTAGTTTTTATCTAAGTTGGAAGTTGGATGTAGCTCAAAATCTTCAAAGTATGAAAAGTGTCTTCTAAATCGCGACCGCTACCTTGGATTCACGATCGCAATCCATTAAAAGACTTGCAAGAAGTCAGGCAGGTGAAATCGCGGAGCCTTTCTCAGTCGCGATTTATCCAAATGATGGAGTCTAAAATTAGTAGATGAATTCGCGGTATGTGTCACGCCTTAGTCACAACTGCGAATTTTGAAGTAACTCAAGAGGGAAGCAAGTCCATAATCACAGCATGACAAGTGTCCCAGCTGACCGTTGGAAGTCAAATTTCACGGAGGCATCTTGTTGGTAGCGATCGCAAATCATGAGGAAGAAGATGACCATCTTCAGTAGATGAATTCGCATCCTACTGTCGCTGCCTGTACAAGAAAGCTTACCACCATGACTTCTAAAAGTAGGTGAAAGGCAATGACTAAATTTTCCTAGTAAACCAATCAGAACTTGCCACATGGACTAGCCATTAGACACAAACAGAGTTTTCCTTAAGGAATTCAAAATTCGTGATCGCAAAAGTGTAGTAGCGACTACGAATTGAGACTGTCAAGCATTGAATGCAAAAATCTATCTAGGACACTTTGAAAATCTTGTACCAGTTTTATTGCAATGCCTCTTTGGTGGTAGAGGCTATAAATACCTCACCAAATAGATGTAAATGCTAGAGAATTAATAACTTCATAACCAAACTCTTGCAATTTTACTACTCAATCTTCTCTCTTCTTTAATTGATTGTTTAGTGTGAGCATAAACACTATTTATAAAGATTGTAGTGTTAGCCTGTTAAAACACTCTAGAGAGATTATTGTGTGAGCCTAAAAAACACAAGTGTAAAGGTTATTGTGTAAGCCTCTAAAACACAAGTGTAAAGGTTATTGTGTGAGCCTTAGAAAACTCAAGTGTAAAAGTTTGGTGTGAGCTTGAAAACACCATTGATAGTTAGTAGAATACCCAATTGCTGAGAATTGGGGAGTGGACGTAGGGTCAATTATACCCGAACCACTATAATTTGTGTGTCTTCATTTCTCCTCTACTCTTCTATTTTTAATTTTTACGCACCAATTCAACCCCCCTTCTTGGTGCTAAGAGCCAACAAGTGGTATTAGAGCAAGGTTTCACAATCTAACCTTCATTAGGTGAATAAAGGTCATGGCACAAGAAGGAATCCACACATACCTCAAACCCTACTTTGATGGAGCTGACTATACTCATTGGAAGTATAGGATGGAAATTTACCTTGATATAGATGTGGTGGATCTCTGGGATGTTGTAGTCAAAGAATGGAAGCCACCTACCAAGGTAATGGATGGAAGTGAAGAACTCATTCTAAGAGAAGAATGGGTTGAAGCATATAGAAGATCAAATGGCAAGAACAAGAGAGCCATGCAATTCTTTTAAACTCTCTTTCAAGAGAAGAGATTGGAATAGTACAACATTGCCAAACAGCTCATGGGATATGGAAAGCAGTGGAGAACTATCATGAAGGCACCACGTTGGTGAAATCCAGCCGGCTATAAATGTATGTGATGGAGTGGGAGTTGTTCATGATGAAGGAGAATGAGAGCATCACCGACATGACCAACAGACTCCTAGCAATCGTCACCAACATGATGAAGTTTGGAACGATTCTCACAAATCATGAGGTAAACTCTAAAATTTTGAAATCTTTGCCTTTTGAAAAGTTTAGTGCTAGAGTGTGCAGTATTCAAGAATCCAATCTAGAAATAGGGAAGGTGCAAACAAATGTCTTGATAGGCAAACTCTTAACTCATGAGTTAGCCTTGAAGAAAGATGAAGAGATGAAGAAAATGAGGAGTCAAGGAGAAAAATCTTAAAAACTTGAGAAGAGAACCTTGGCATTAAAATCCTCATTAAAGGAGAAAGAAGTAGAAACTACCTCTAATGATGAAGAAAGTGACAATGAAGAAGAAGAGCTAGCAATGCTCTCAAAAAGGACCAAGGAGTTAATTTGAAGGAGAAAAAAAAGAAGAAGCTTCAAGAAGACAACTCCTAATCCTAGAGACAAATCAAATGAAGTCACTTGTTATGAGTGTGGCAAGCAATGCCACATCAAGCATGATTGTCCCAAGCTAAAGAAGAAGAAGAGATGGGACAAGGAGAAGAAGAAGAGTTTCTCGGCCACTTGGGATGGCAGCTCAATTGAAGAAGAGGAAGAAGGAGAGGTGACCAATATATGCTTTATGGCACTAGGGGACTCTTAACAAGAGGTAAGTACATCTTCTCACTCTAATTCTGATTATGAGGTAGATCATATAGATGAAGAGCTTTTAGAAGCTCTAACTATGAAGTGTGACAAGTATAAGTCACAAATTAAAACCTATAGGAAGAAGTGCTCCAAACTATAAGATGAATACAAGTCTCTAAATGAGCTTGTAAATGAATTGAGGACTTTTAATAAAGAACTCAAGAAATCTATTAAAAAATTATTTGCATCATCTTCTTCCTTAGCCTCACTTAGAAAGGATAATGACTCTTTTAAAGGAGAAGTCATTGAGCTTAGAAGCTCAATCTCCAAATTCCATAAAGGAAAAGAGGTTTTAGACACTCTTATTGTGTCATAAAGACCACCTTTAATTAGGCATGGTCTAGGTTTTATTAGAACTCCCTCTACATCTACAACTACATTTGTTAGAGCTTCACAACCTCAAATCTCAAGCATTAAGGTAATTGGGAAGAAAAGTTCTCCTAGCGCTAAGCGTCTTAAGCCTAAAGGCAAAAGAAAGGCTCCCCAAGGCTCTAGAGCTAAGACTTAAAGAGCCAACCATGCTTATATGTATAACAAAAGGCATGGTCATCCTCATAGAAAATCCTCTACTCCTACTCATCACACATGCACATGCATGCATTCACATGACCATGGTATGAGAAGGCCTCCTACTCATACTAAATTCATGCATAGGAGAAAGACTAACAAGTCTAATCTCCAATGCCACTATTGCATGAAATATAGGCATATCAACATACATTGCTTTATTATGAAGGCTCACCTCAAGTTAGAGGACCCTTCAATCACTAACCTCGTAGGACCCAAGTATGCTTGGGTACCAAAGAAAAGGTGATTGACTCTTATTTTGTAAGAAAATGTGACTACCACCAAAGCATGTAATTGACATATGGATAGTGGTTGCTCAAAGCATATGACCGAAAATAGAAAACTATTCACATCACTTAAAGAGAAAGAAAGTGGAGATGTCACATTTGGTAATAATGCCAAGGGTAAGGTAATTAGCATCGGTACCATAGGTAAGGATGATTATTCATTAATTGATAATGTCTTATTAATTAGTGGCTTACAACATAATTTGTTGAGTGTAAGTCAATTATGTGACAAAGGTAATAAGGTCACCTTTGATCCTAGAGAATGTCGAGTTACCACTTTGGTGGATGATGAGGTTATTTTCAAGGGTGAAAGAAAAGGCAATACCTACTTAATTGACTTAGACAATTTGGCTAACCAATCTTTCAAGTGTCTCATATCTTTAAGCAATGAAGCTTGATTATGGCATAGAAGGCTTGGACATGTAAGTATGGATCTTCTTCAAAGCCTATCTAAAGGGAAGTTGGTGGAAGGCCTTCCCAAGCTAAATTTCACTAAAGACAAGACATATGGTCCATGCCAAATGGGGAAGCAACATCAAGCCTCCCACAAAGCAAAAAATGTTGTAAGTACATCTAGACCACTTCAACTTATTCACATAGACTTGATAGGACCTACTAGGAGTGCTAGCTTAGGTGGAAAGCATTATGCACTAGTCATTGTTGATGACTACTCTAGGTTTACTTGGGTATCTTTTCTAGCT
>CATIWR010103136.1:0-34273 GCA_949677035.1 Omphalea diandra | reverse complement strand
TATATATATATATATATATATATATATATATATATATATATATATATATATAACTCAACCACCTCATCATATTTGATGTTTTCCATTTTTGTTGCCTATAAACAAATGTTGAAGGAACAAGAATGATCAAAATAAATCAACAAAAAGATCAAACAATGTTAGCAGAAAGAAAGTGAGAAAGAGTTTGTCTTCTCTTCAATTCCTAACAAAGTTCTCTTGCATTTGGTAGTACCACCATTGATGATGAAGATGTGATTAAGGGACTGAAAATCAAATATTCAGTTAATGTCATGAAAAGTATAAACCTATTGTTCATCTATTGCAAGGAAGGATAAATCTTATAAAGAAAAAAATGACTACCTCAGTGAAATTATCACCATCAATCTTTTGAATGCGAGAAATAAGCTCCCTTGCAGTTTTTTTTTATGAATTATTTATGTCCCTAAGGCCATGTCTAGAAAAACTGGTTTTAACATATTCAGTCTATAAAAATACATATAAAAAAACTCCATTTATGTATGATTAAACTGCATTTCACAATCTATTAATATTAACTAGCCACACAATATATATATATATATATATATATATATATATTGACAACTTGACATTGCTTTAGAAAACTAAGCACATAATAACTTAATAGGCTGACGACAATGCATTATTTATCAGATTAATGAATATATAATAATTAAGAAGGCATAAGCTCTCTATTTTTATAGATTTTTTTACAAAAAAAAAAAAAAAAGAAATAGGATCCATTTTGTATGCCTATGTAGAGAAGTGAGGACTTGCACTAAATAATATAAAGGAAAATAATTAGTAAACGAGAATATGTGTGTGTGTGTGTATCACATAAATTAGAAAATGAGTGAAAAGCAGGACAAACCATAAATTTTATTTTGTTTTAGGATATGACTGAACTTATTCATTTCATTATAGCTAATAGCTATAAAGCCATTATCATGATGTTGTTGGTCCATGTATGAAACAAGTGAATATTTTCCATGTCTTATGAAGATGATACTTACACATGCCTCAAGAGCTATCTTATTATATGTATAACTTTAGATAACGCTAAGCACAAAAAGATTTTAATTTATTGAAGAATATACCAAACTAATTATTAATTAGCATCTAAAATAAACTTGAAATTAAAGAACCCATTTATATACATATAAGGACCATATGACATATATAGATATCAGTAGTAAGAGTGAACATATAAATGGGGTAGAGGATTTTGAGTTTAATTAATTAATACTAAATAAAGTGAGGTTGTCCTTCCTTATCAACCCTATGGTATCCTTGAGGATAGTGTTTCACCACTTCATCTATTTCTTAGAACTCAAAGTCTTAAAAATGATAAGGCAAATAAAGATTAGAAAACCATGTGGATGCCTCATTTTATTACTCTTTGTCCTTGCTCCACACAAGTTTCACAATTCACACCATGACAGTAAGCTAGTGAAGTCATTCAGTTTGGTCCTAATGAATATGGGATAAAACTGAATTTCACTCATGCCAATAACTTAATATTAAAAACTAATACCACTACCATTGTCATATACCCTTTTTCACTAGTTTTTACACCAATCCTAGTCCTTATGGTAGATGCAGACCTTCACATCAAAACTAGAAACAAGACCATTTCCTCATAATAAACACAAAAAATTGAAACTTAAAACATCATAAATACAATGGAAATTACTAATATCAAAATTAAGAATGTAGGAAACCAATGAATTCTAATCCTTGCACTGCCTTTGCATCCCATTACAATTAAGACCAACCAATGATTAGGAATCTAACTTTTGGTCATTCTTACTAGTTATTTCATCAGTCTTCTTAGTATCCCCTATGTTTTGAGGAGGTGAGCCAATGGTCCCAATAGTAACAAAACCCTTAGAAAAAGAATTAACAACCTTTGGATCGTTTAAACTGTTTCTCTCAATTAATGTTGTCTTAGTACTATTTTAAATAAGAATAGGACTTGGAAATGGCAATACCTTAAGAAAAACAAATAAACAAACATAAATATCATTAAACATCGTTGTCTATCTGACAAAGAATGTGATATTAAATATATAAGGACATAGTGAGGATTTACTTGATTTGTAGTATCGACAACTATAAATCTTCTAAACATTAAAAGCAATGAAGCATTAGAAACATTAAAAAGAATCAATAACAATAAGAACACTGCCACATTTCCATTTCTATCCATTCCAACAATTATTGTAAGTCCAATCTTATGAGATCAAATCCCAAAATAGAAGCTCCTTATCCATTTCTAGATCCTATCTTTCAAACAATATATGAAAATGAAATGAAATTAAAAAATAATTGTAGCAAAAAAAGTTATTTATATTTGATGTGATAAATAATTATGAAGGATAGAGTTTGAAGGCTTGGATTTAGTAGATTTGAGTGAAGAAGAAAAAGAAGAAGAATAAGGTTCTAGGGTGATGAACAATAAGAAGGAGGAGAAAGGGAAGTGAAGGTGATGCCTTTAATGTTCGCAGTGGCAATGGTAGCAATGACAAAAGGGTAAAGGAAGAGTTGGCGATGGCTGGGCTTGGGAGGAAATCTGGTGGCTACATAGGTGAGTAATGCGGCTAATAAGAGAAAATGAAATAGAATGGCCAAAGTAGGGGGAGAGAGAGAAATGAAAAGGAAAATTAGGTTTAGCTTGGGAATTAGGTTTAGCTACTGACTAATATAGTCATTATTTAATGACTAACTAAATTGTAGTAGCTAAATAAAGATTACATATCTTTGTGATAGCTAATAAATATCATTAAAAACTTTAGCTACTATAAAAAGTAATAATTACGCTTGGCTATTAATAAAAAGATCGTAGCTAAGTATAGATGTGGGTCTCTTATTTAGCTACTACATACGATGCAATTGTTAAATAAAGACTAAATAGCTACTACATGTGATGTAGTCACTAAATAGCTATTACATTCTGTAGCCAATACTTAGTGCCATTTTTTAGTGGAATATTTAGTAACTACGTAGTCGCTAATTAGTTGCTAATCATATTTCTTTTTAATTTAGTTGTTATTTAGTGGTAAGCAGTCATTCAATAGTTACTAACATAGGTAGTAGCTAATTTTTAATAATTGTTTTTGTATTGTCTTATAGTGAAAGAGTTATTCAGACAAAATCCTTTACTACCTTCACTAAAATATATAACTTCACTTTGCTTAGAATGCTAGTCATTTGCATACTAAATTAGATATACCGATCATGGACTTACTTAAAACAAATGAACTTTAGTTAATTTCATAGTTTGAAAAGAAAACTTATTCATTCATGGAAAATTAGAGAATAATAAGGCAATACTTTATATACATATTTCAACAATCATTCTAACTAGATTATTAATAGACACAATCACATTATAGAATATATTAAATCACTATTGCCTTTACTAATTAATAATGAGAAGATAAGCTTTAAGCATAAGAGATCATTAGGATTCATTCCACATTAAGCATATAATCTTTCACTTTCACTTTTTCTTTCTTTTCTTTCTTAAAGAGTTTATATGCCTTTTTATGCAAATAAAAACATGGGTAATGAATGCACTTAGTTATTCAACATTCAACTTCATTCAAAATGCTTTGTATACTTATACTTTTAGTTACTGTTTTACACGAAAATTGAAATTAGTCATGAAGATCCCCAATTATTAAGCATCCTAAAAACAATGGAGTAGATTTTCTTTATTTTAATTATTCCTAAATCATATCTTATAAAAGCTACTTCATTAATATTAATTAACAAAGCATAATAACAATTCTCTTTTTAATTAAGCTTATGCAATTACATCTATCCATAACTAGTTAGATCACTTACTTCAATATATATGCAAAGTATCATCCTATTGTCAAATAATCCTAAATTCATAAGTTACATTTACAACTTAGCAACTAACACAAAATTAAACTTAGCAACTAACACAAAATTAATTTATCTCACATATATCTAAAGAATGGTATTATCTCTAATAGTTACTCATAGTGAATACCAAATAAAGCTAAGTAAAGCCATATATATCTTTGCAAGTATCATTAAAAAAATTGATCTATTTAGCCTTATCAATAGGTCCAAGCATAATTCTTCATAGTCCTCATAAAAAATTTTGTCTAAATTGGAACATATCAATCATAACACTAATACACCCCCACACTTATTTATTGCATTATCCTCAATGACATAGTGAGGTAAAATAAAAGGTGAAAGGATAAAAGAATTGCTGCCCTTTTTTGCATGGTGGAAGTTAATTGAATGCTAACACCAAGAAGAGAACTCTAAGCCTATAAGAAATTAATATGATTGTCTTTAAGCTCACCCTCCCTCTCTTAGCTATTACAAGGAAGTAAAAATAAGATTAAATGCAAAATTAAAACATAATGAAACACTAAAAAATGTAATGAAAACCAAAAGAAATCCAAATGAAAGAAAACCTTGGATTGCCTCCCAACAGTGCTAGTTCATAGTGATTAACTTGACTGTCACCCTTCATTTTATTATGGTGATGAAAGGGAGATAGATCTCTTACATTAACGAAATGTCCAATGATGTAAGGCTTAAGTCAATGGCCATTGACTTTGAATGTATCCCTTTTTTATTTGCAATCTTTATTTCCCCACAGGGAAAGATCTTAACACTCGAAAAGGGCCTGACCATTTTGATTTCCAAAAATAATTTCAAATGGTTAAATAACAACACTAATTGACCCTTTTTGAACTTTTAATGCACAAAATGCTTATCATGCCATCTTTTAGCGCTCTCCTCATATAACTTAGCACTGTCATATGCATTTAAACTTAACTCTTCTTATTCATCAAGTTATAAAAGCTTATTTTCTCTAACTTGCTTTAAATGAAAATTCAAGGCCTTAATTGACTAATATGCTTTGTGCTCTAGCTCAATTGAAAGATGACATGATTTTCCAAACACTAACCTAAATAGTGACCAATAGGTATAATTTTTACACATATATTTGGATATAAATTAGGAGTATTTCTTATTTTCATAATAATTTTATTTTGAAATTATTTTATTTTGTATGATTGAGTAGGAGTTTCTCAAAAAAGAGTTGAAATCATGATTTTTAATAGTGTTGTATAGCCCATGGTTCAGACCATGCATTAATTAGAGGAGTTGACCAAACAACAGTGGTAGATCGTCTTTAGTAGATTGCACGTAGGTCATGATGCAAGCCATGCGAGTCATCAAGTCTAGATTTTTAAAAGTTATTTCAATTCACTTTTTAAAAAGGATAGGAGACCTTATCCAATCAAGAGATATGGGCAGAAAAAAGAGAAGTTTTCAAAGATAAATGTGGATCCAACCTCTACAACAAATTTTAAAGATGATTTTATGAAGATTAAAGAGCCCTTCTCTTAGGGTTTTCATTGATTTTAGAATAGTATAACTTTTTATTTGGAAAATTTTTCTACTTTGATTTTGATGAATTCTTTATTCTTTTGTTTTTTTTCTTCTTCTATATTGAATTAATTCTTCAACTCTAAGGATTAGGTGAAAGCCTAGTACTTATTTCATAAATATATGAAGAGAACTTACTTCAATTTGTGATAGGTGTCATGATGTAATATGTTTGAGTTTAATTGATTTTATATGTATGATAACCACATATATGCAATGCTTAAATGATAGAGTGAAAGTGAAAGTCTAGAGTTAGCTCTAACATGTTAAACTAGAAGATTGAGACCGTGAAAGTAAGTTTGATGTTTTAGTGATATTGAAGGATTATTCATAGAGATTAATCAATTTTTATTGAATTTTATAACCACAAAAGTAGGTATAATTTTAGTAAGAATAACTCAATATTTCTTAAAAGAGAGTATTAAAAAAATTAGGAAATCCCTCTTTAAGAGCAACCTAATCATAATTGAAATAATTCTATTGGTGTATTTATGAAATAGTATTGTGGTGAATCTAAATTCCCTAAACATTATTATCATAAGAGTTTCTTTAAATTCAATTTCAGTTTTATTTAATGATTCTTGCAATTATAGATTTTGGTTATATTCTTCTTGATAATTTGATTGTTAGATAATAGGAAAATTAAGACTTTGTTAGTACTTGTATGTGTTAGGTTTAATAGAACAAACACAGGGCAAAAATAAAAATTTTCTACATATGAAACCCACCAAAGATCTATGCGATTAGATTAAATTGAAAAGAAGGATGCAAACATTTTACTAACTTCGATAAAAGGGGCAAGATCATTGGAAGGTAGAGGGAGGATTTATATTAGTAACACCCAACCTTAAGCTCAAATTCGAATCTAGACATTTCCAAAGAGTGAACGTCCTCTACAGGTATCCACACGAATAAGCTATCTCCAAAATAGTAATGTGCTAGCACTAGGATTTTTCTCTCTCTCTAAAATATTTTTAAAAAAGCAATGTGAATGTTCTCACTTTTTACCCTAAACGTACATATATATCTTAACTATTAAGATATTTATCCCAACTTTATATCTTAAAAGATACAAATAAGATAATATCCTATTCTATTTTAACCTTTAAAACAAAAAAGATATCTAAATATCAAGATAATATCTTTAATTATCTTAATATATATCTAGAGATAACAGAAAATACAATTTTATTTTAGGCTTGTTCTAAGTGTGCAACCCTATAAGTTCACATAATGTTAGCAGCAACCCAAAATCTATTTGTGGCCTACAAGTCATAAGTGGCTTCTAGCAAGACATTATGACTACCAAAATTATGTGAATGTCAATGATCCAACCTAACCTATTTTACAATAGTATTATAATGTTTTTTTCACATTATATCTTAATTGTATATAAGGCATAGATCATGTCATCTTTATACAATTCAATTCTTTCTCGATCTCTAAATGGACTAATGTAAAATGACATTGATAACCTTTATCAATTCATTTTCTCATGACCATGTAATCTCTTCAGTCTAACTTATCGAGAGGCCTATAGATATATTTCTCATAAATATATGAGAGACAAACTCTTTCTCAATCACTCATATTCCTTTATATGATTTACTTCATGTCCAATATCAGTCTGTATAATTATCTTGTTAAAGATAATGTTGAGCTATATTAAAACATGAAGTTTATCATATTAGAATCCATAGTGATTTTTAGGTCAGATGACTAAAATACTATTGCATGAGAATCACTTATGATTGTTTGCCCATGTTGTATTCTCATAGCAGGTTGGTTTAATATAATGTTTCTTAAATATATATATATATGTGTTTGACTTAATATCACATATTCATGACTAGTAAAACACAGTCATCAATCAAAACACATAATAATTTTCATTTATTATTATCCCAATAATAATGACCGATTAAGGACAATTTAGAATAAAATTCTTTACACCTAAAGGTTTTGCTATCAAGTCACATACTTGATGACATTACATAGAATTTACTATTCATATAATTTACAATTTAGACATAAATAAAATATAAAAGAGATATCAACCGTAACATTATTAAGAAAAACATCCATTATAAAAACTGGCCTAGGGCATATTACTAATAGTCTCCCACTTGCACTAAGCCCAATAAAAAATGTATATAATACCCATTAACCTAGCATGACTCTCGTGTTTTGGCTGTGACCCTGGTGAATGGATTAACAATTTTGTCATTGGTTGGCATTCTTCATATTTTCACATCTCTGCTCTCAATGATTCGAATAAGATGAAAAATGCTTGAGTATGTGTTTATATCATTGATGTGATCATAGTTCCTTAACCTGTGTTATGGTTCCATTACTATCATAATACAAGCCTATTGGATTGGAAATGTTATGAATAGCATCCCGTCTAGTGATAAATTTCTTGATCCAAACAACTTTCTTAGTTGCTTTTGAGGTGACTATGTACTCATCTTCTGTTGTAGAATCGATCATATTGTCTTATTTTGAATTCTCTACCTTACTACACCTTCATTCAAATAAAACATATAATCTAACTATGATAAGAAGTCATTCATGTTAGACTGACAACTAGCATCTATGTAACCACTTACAACCAACTCATCTTTTTATCCTTCATATATTAAGAATGCATCATTAGTCCTTCTCAATTACTTAAGGACATTCTTAACTATTGTTTAGTGATTTTCACTTGGATCTTGACCGATACCTACTCATCGTACTTAGTGCATATGAGACATCAGGTCGAGTACATAACATGACATACATGATAGATCCAATAGTATAAGTATATCGAATCTTACTCATGTGCTATCAATGATGTTGTGTCTGTGGATACTGAGTCTTGCTAAGAGTTATGCCATGTGACATTAGTAAGAATCCTCTCTTGGAATCTTGCATATTGAACATATTTGGTACCTCATTACTATATGTACTTTGACTTCGGACAATAAGCCTTTTAGATTTATCCCTATAGATCTTAATACCTAAAATGTAAGTGGTTTCACCTAAGTCTTTCATTGAAAAACATTTCTTTAACCACTATTTAATATTTTGTAAGGTAGGGATATTATTTTTAATGAGTAATATGTCATCAACATATAATAGAAGGAAAACTATTACACTCTTACTAACCATCTTATAGACACAAGGCTTATCTTCATTTTTTTAAAAGCCAAACTCTTTGACTATTTCATCAAAATGAAGATTCCAATTTAGAAAAGCTTATTTCATGGATATATGAAGCTTGCAAACCTTTCTAAAATTCTTAGGATTGATAAAACCTTCTCGTTGTGTCATATACACATCCTTAAGATGATTTCTATTAAAAAAATGTTATTTTAATGTACATTTACCATATCTTATAATCATAGTATATATATATGATAAGGAGAATCCGAATGGATTTAAGCATAACAACTAGTGAAAAATTTTCATCATAATCTATACCATGTGTTTTTCTATAACCTTTTACAACCAGTTATGAGCGCTAATGCAGTTTTTAGTGGCTGTGCTCAAACAAATGGAATCTTGCTCGCGTCTCCATCCTTTTATTAACAAATAAAGGGGGTCAAGAGGATGAGGGTTTTAAATTAGTAGAAAACCTAAAATATAACACGTATTTGAATCAACAAAAGATCCTCCAAGCCTCATACAAGTTCAAAGCCAATTTTCTGGGTGATAGCTAACAAGGGACTAATGCAGTATAATACATTGGTACTATCCCTAGAGAGTGTAGAGTCGCCACTTGACTTGGTCAAGATAAGAATTTGGGTAAGGCAAAATCTAAACCTAAAACTAAGTCAGTTAGAAGGCCCATTTCGTCTTTACCCATCAGAGATTAGGTTAAAAAGTTAGGTATGGCCTAGGGAAAAGTTAGGTACCCCTAAGCTGTTTGGATATTAGGATCTAGCCTTCGAGTATCTTTGGTTCACTTTTGCATTATTTATCGAGTTATTAATTAGTCCAATTAACAACCCTCAACATGCCTCTAATGCAATCACAGTAAATCATATCACTAATTCTAAGGGGATGGGGTAATCATGCATTATGGCATAAGGAGCAACATGCATATCAACATCCATACTTCCATTTTGAAGGGCAATGTGGTTATGTGACATTACATGGGATAAGCAAGCACATCCATACGTCATAAATCATACATATTCAATCCAAAGGAATGGGGTCGTACAATATGGTATAGGGTATAACATGCATATCCATACATCATAAATCATGCCTATTATGTTAAACCTCAAGATTCTAATTCTTGCTTTGATGATTACAAATAAGTCACAGAGATAATCTTTGTTCAAGTTATTTGTGTTAAAACTTAGAGGTACATCAACTCCTTGGTTTATGATGATTGGAGAAGGAAGTATATTTGAAAACTCAAAGTATTAGAGAGTGATGGTCAAGGCAAACGCAACTTAACAAAGTAACTAGTGTTGTCATCATCCAACAGGCATTATAGACCTTGCAATAAGCATTGAAGATATCACAATAGGCATTGTAGGAACACTTCAACTCAAGTATACCTTTTTAGACCTTCTAATAGGTGTTGCCTATATTCCCAATAGGCATTGGATAATTGCTCTTGCATGGCGTTACATATTGAACTTCGCAATGGGGATTGTTTTTTCATAACGGCGTTGATCTTACCCTCACAATAGACATTGCACTTTCACAAAAGGTATTGAACAAAGTGCCTTAGATTGAGCAAAATTATTTGAAACCTAAAATGGGCATTGGTCCATCTTAATAGGTATTGAGAAATCTCTCTAAATTAAGCCAAAGACTTTGGACCCCCTAACGAGGCATACTCAATATCTCAACAGGCATTGAGTGCATTCAATATGCATTAAAAGATCTCCAATAGACGTTAGAAAGATGCTCCAGTTTGAGCTATAAACTCTGAACCCCTCAATAAAGGACTCTCATATCTCAACATGCATTGATGGTGTTGTCAATGGGCATTGCAAATTTCCAATAGTCATTAAAGGACTTGAGTAAACCTTGAAAAATGGAGCATCAAGTTCATACTTTTTAGGAATCAATAACAGGCATTGATCCTCCTCTAACAGGCATTAAAGTTCAAAAGTAACGACCATTATTTTTATCTAATAGTCATTAAAGAAAAAGTGAAATAAGCTAATGCAAAAGTCAAAGAGGAGCCTTAAGTTATGTTCTCTCTAACAACTAGTCCCAACAGACATTTTGTTAGATCCAATAACCAATAAAGGTTTTTCTATTTCATAACCACCCGTTTTCATGAAATCAATAATGGTTGATACCTAAGCAATAAGTGTGGGATGTCTCAATGGGAGTTACTTACTCTTAGATGCAATATGAAGTGAAAGTCTTTTTCTAACAGCTAGTTCTTGCTTTATGGTATTAAAAAATACATAAAGAATTGCTCCATTAAGCAAGTATTCTATTGTAAAAGTTTTTCTCAATAAAAAAGGTGAACACCAAGTGATTTAGCAATCAAAAGAAGTCGATTATTCAAAGCTTGTAAAAGTTATCTTCAAATTAGAGTTTGAAGGATAAGCTTTCCAAAAATTCTCTTCACATTCTCAATCTCATCAAGCACACTTTGTGAGAAGTACTTTTAGTGTCTTTATTGCTTGAGTGAAAAAGTTTTTCCTCTTTCTTAAATTATTATATTTAGTTTGAGGAAACCTTAGATTAGGAAACCTTAAATACTAGATCTTGCGAAAGGTTTAAGATAGTACCTGAAAACTACTTTGTGTTAAGGTTAGTAGTATTTGTTATCTACTTGTAAGAGGTTGATAGAGCTTGAAAATCTATCACTTGTAAAGGCTTGGTAAGTGCTTGAAAACTTACTTGTGTAAAGGTTATTGATAGTACCCTAAGCTATCAAAATGGTGAAGGCTCTAATGGAAATTTAGAGGAGAGGACATAGATAAGTATCGAACTTCTATAAATCTTATGTCGATTCTTCACTCATTTTTGTATTTAGTTTTAATTTTTGTTACTTTTCATTGCCCTATTTAACCTCCTTTCAAGACACCAAGGGACAACTTTTCAATCCAAGGGAATGGGCTTATACAATAAGGTATAGGGTATAGCATACATGTCTATACATCACATGCAATCATGAAAGGATCATTATCAAGACCAAGATTTATGGTCTATCTTAAATAAACACCTACACCTAAAAGAAACACATAAGTTAGGCATTTCATCATAATGCAAGTAAAAGAAAACAAAGTAACCAAATAAAGTCCAAAATGAACACCTTACCACATTTCCAAGTGTGTACCTACGTACATCTAAGTCCATAACTACAAACATCTCAACATCACATGAAGAAGAATATAACACAATACATAACATGAAGCATAAGGAAAAAATAGACATGAAATACAAACACTTTTGAGGATCTTAATGGCCTAAGGTACAATCATCATAACAAAGGTCCTGAGGTTAATGAATCCTCTCCCTTTATTGCTCACAAAAAGCATGACATCCTTATGCATTGTTAGCCATCAAGAAGGTTAGAATACTAATCAACAAGGGAGAAATTTCAAGGGCCAAAACATATACTCAATAATCAATATAGAAATAACCATAGCCATAGTGAAGATCTCAAGGTCCTAGGAACAATAAATTTCTCACTTGGTCACTGTCCAAAAAGTACCAAAATAGAACCTTGAGAATCATATTAAACTCAAAATAAATGAACATAATGTTAGCACAAAATAAACATCAAAAACCAATTTTAACTTATTCAAAAATTTATTTCTTAAGTGAATAGGAATCCTAAGCCCTTT
Organism: Omphalea diandra; assembly: GCA_949677035.1. NCBI lineage: Eukaryota > Viridiplantae > Streptophyta > Magnoliopsida > Malpighiales > Euphorbiaceae > Omphalea > Omphalea diandra. The sequence continues at coordinate 21,998 of CATIWR010103136.1, read as the reverse complement.
GGGCTTCTCCTATTCTTCTAATGAACCACCAAACATCATAAAAAAAATATTTTTTAAAAGAAGAACTCCTAATAAGAGGAAGAGAATTTCTTAAGTTGTGCCTTAGATTGATGAAGGTTGTATAACTAACTTTGAGGGTTGTATAACCTAGAAAGAGGGTTGTACAAACTACTTCAAGTTTGTATAACATTCAAAATTAGGAAAGAAGAAAGAAAAGAAGAAAAGGAAAGGGGAGAAAGGTCTTTTGGATGCTCTTTGATGATTATCTTGCCTCCAAATGCTTACCATTTGATTTTTTATCCTCTAAAATGCTTAAGAATACTTAAGGAATGCAAAGACAAGTCCTTGTTCTACCTTAAGAAAGGTTGGAATGAGTTAGGGTTTTAGTGTTTCTACTCTAAGCAATGGTTATGAAGAAACTTTACAGAGTTTCCTTAGGGTTTTTCCAAGCCTTCTCCTCCTCTTTATAAAAGAAGAAAAGTGCATCATAGCCTAGAATGGTTTAAGTTGCCTCTTATTCGCATCCAATCATAGAGAAAGCTCTCAAAGTTTTGGATTTAGGGTTTAAGAAGACTATGTAGTTAAGGGATGGGTTATAAATCCTTCATGTTAGTTGTACAGACTTAGGGTTTAAAAAGGGACCGGTTCTAGAATGTTTTAGGGTTTAGGGTTTAATCCTTGATTATACATCCCTGATGTGAGTTGCACATCTCAATTTAGTAGGTAGTAGAACCCACTAAGTAGGTTTGGTAACCGTAGGCTTAGTAGTAGGCTTGGTCTTGGGGCTTTTCCAAAGTCTCCTAAGGTCTTGTTTCTTTTCCTTTAGTGATTCCTTTTGCACTCTAAAGAATAATTTCAGTGATTTTCATCATCGATCTTGCATCTTGAGGCCCAAAATCTAATGCTCATAGGAGCTTTGCTTTATAAGTATACACATTGCCATCCATGTTTGTTTGCTTTTTGAAAACCCATTTTTACCCAATAGTTTTTAAACCATTTGGTAGATCAATCAAAGTCCATACTTAATTATCTAAGGGGTTTAGAGGTGGACAAGTTCTAGAATGTTCTAGGGTTTAGGGTTTAACCTTTGGTTGTACATCCATGAATTAGTTGTACATCCCAGTTTTGTAAGTTCTACAATCCATTAAGTAAGGCTAGTAACCTTAAGATTGGTAGTGGCTTGGTCTTAAGGCTTTTCCAAAGTCTCCTAAGACCTTGTTTCTTTTCCTTTTGTGATTCCTTTGCACTCTAGGGAATGATTTCAGTGATTTTCATCATCGATCTTACATCTTGAGGCCCAAAATCTTATGGTTATGGCAGTCATGCTTTATAGGTATGCACATTATCATCCATGTTTATTTTCTTTTTGAAAACCCATTTGCACCTAATATTTTTTAAACCATCTGATGGATCAATCAAAGTCCATACTTGATTCTCATATATGGGTTGCATTTCAAATTTCATGGCCATTTCTCAAAGTTTGGACTATCCCCAACCTTTTAATAGGATATGAGCTCACTTTGGTCCACAAGCATCACTACCTTACTGCTAGTTAAGAGAAATCCATATCTATTAGGTATCTGACATGTTCTTATAAACCTTATTAGAGCTTATGTTACTTTTACAAGTTCAACAACTACTTGTGAATCATGTTGAGATTCCATAGTTGGTTCAACACTATCTTGTGGTTATCAAATTTCTTCGTGTTGAACTTTACTCCCACTGGTTCTTTTAGAAATGAATTTTATTTCCAAAAAGACATTATTTTGTGCAATAGACACTTTGTTCTTAAAAGTATTGTATAATTAATATCCTTTAGTTTTTTTAAGATACCCACAAAATAACATTTATTTGATTTGGGTGCGAATTTATCTAAAATTTGATGTTTCACATAAGTATCATAACCCCAAATCTTTAAAAAAGACAAATTAGGAGATTTCCCAGTCTATATCTCATATGGTGTCTTTTCAACTACCTTTGATGGAACTCTATTTAGTATGAATGTAGCAATTTTCAAATGCCCATAAAAAAGATTCAAAGATCTATTTAACTCATCATAAATCAAACAATATCTAACAAGGTTCGATTTATGCATTCAGATACACCATTCCACTATGGTGTTCTTAATGGAGTTAACTATGAGACTATCCCACAATCTCTAAGATGATTAGTGAATTCCTAGCTTAAATATTCACCACCTCAATCTAATCGAAGTGCTTTAATATTTTTACTAAGTTGGTTTTGTACTTCGTTTTTGAAAATTGTAAACATTTCAAAAGATTCAGACTTATGTTTCGTAAGATAGATATAGTCATACCTACTATAATCATTTGTGAAAGTAATGAAATACTGTCAACCTTTTCTAGCATTTGAACTTATGGTCCACATACATCTATATGTACTAGGCCCAATAATTCATTAGCCCTTTCACTATTCCCTTTGAAAAGGGCTTTAGTCATTTTACCCAATAAATAAGATTTGCTTGTTTTTAATGATTCAAAATCAAATGAATTCAAAAGTGCATGTTGTTAGAGCTTTAATAGGCATTTCTTATTTAAGTGGCCCAAACAACAATGCCAAAGATAGTTAGAATTTAAGTCATTAGATTTATCCTTCTTAGTATTAGTATTATAGATGGACATAACATTACTAGTTTCGAGATTTAGGACATAAAGACCATTCGATAAATGATCATTAATCATAAAGCATGTCATTATAAGAAATGAAGCATTTATTATTCTGAATAATATACTCAAAACCTTCCATGTCTAAATAAGAAATAGAAATAATGTTCCTACTCAAAGCAAACACATAATAATAATTTTTCAATGTCAAAACAAGTCAACTAGGTAAAGCTTACTCATAAGTTCCTACAGTTAAGGCAACAACTCTTGCTTCATTCACAACTCATAGGTTCAACTCACCTTTGGTCAAAGATTTACTCCTTTTTAGACCTTGCATATTTTTACAAATATGAGACCAAAATCCAATATCTAACACCCATGAAGTGGATTTAGAAGTAGATAAATTGACCTCTGTACTATAGATACCTAGAGCAGTAACCTGAATATCCCTTTTCTTTTTTTATTCATCTAGATAGAGATTGCAATTTCTCTTCCAATGATGTGACTTGTTACAAAAAATGGCATGCTCCTTTCTTTAGAGTTTTGGGCTTAGGCTCTTTTAAGTCCTTTGTTGCCTTTTTCTTTTTTTTTTTTTTGTCCTTTCTTCTTCATACCTTTCCTCTTATTGATCATCAAAATATCCTTAATGTTGTTCTTAATGTTTTGTTCAACAATCTTGAGTATCCCATGTAATTTAGAAGTAGTCTTCTTCAAATTATGCATGTTATAGTTCATAATGAATACATCATATGTATCAGACAAAGACTAAAGAATAATGTTAGTAGCCAATAATTTTTTTGTAAGTGTTTAATATGACCCTTCATCTTCAAAACATGAGGATTGACTAAGTTGTCAACTACTAATTTGCATAATAGTGGAGCCTTAATGGTATTGGACCTTTCAATTCAGGCCTTGTTTTGAAACATGTCCTTAAAATGACCCACTATAGTATAAGCCTCCATTTCCATCAATTGTTTTGAAACTCTAATTCCATGATGGTAAGCATGAGGCAAGTGGCATCCACTAAGTCATTAAGATGCCTTATGTGAGCATCCCCTTGGGCACTAGGAGCATCAGTAGGGATAGGTTGATCCAGGACATATGCCTTTCTTTTTTAGGATAGTTTGATCCAACACATATTCCTTCCTTTCTTGCCTAAGAACAATTCTCAAATTTTTATGCCAGTCTAGGAAATTAGCTCCATTCAATTTATCTTTCTTGATGATCGATTGCAGTGACAAATTATATATGTTGTTTGAAGCCATAATCTATAACAAAGAAATTTAGTGCACTTAACATTAAATATTAACTCCTACTAAATTTTATCAAATCATTCACTCTCAAATTGCAATTTTTAACAATTGAAATATTTAATGGGCCAAGATCCATATTTTGCCTAATTCTAAGTAAGTTTGGCTTATCACTTAAAATTTGGTTATTTAGGTTGGTAACAGTTACCTATTACATCTTATGTAACTCTTGGATAACGATGGGATATTAACATCATATGTCCTGGCTTATCCCATCTAATGTCCAAGGTTCAAAACTGTCATGGTAACCTAGTTAAGTTTAACCATTCAAACTTATGGATATCACCATTATCCATCTTGTCTTACTAAGATGGCCCAATATACTTTGTTTTGGAAAAATCTATATATACAACATCTTGACAAGTGTTTGAATCATAGTAGGCATTTTTATGACTTAATCTTATTAAGGGATTTTACTAGTTTTAACCTATTATGTAATTTATGTTGCATCCCATACATCACATGCATTGCACCATAAACATCCATACATAATAATAACAAAAATAAACGTGTCATAGTATGGCTCTTAATCTAGATTGATCTTCACAAGCCAATATGAAGATCAAAAGGTCAATCCTAAGGGTAAATTTTTATTTATATGGATTTGCCTAGGTTGCGATCAATGATTGCCACCTTATACCTTGAAGATCACCATCTTGTGCCATGAGAATCACTATCTAGTGCCTTAAAAGTCTTAATTACAAGTTATAATTTACAAAATAGTAATATATACTATCATATTGCTACTAATAAAATAAATTATTACAATAAAATAAATGACACGCATGTCTTATTTAAAAAATTATAACCCTTGAAAATAAAGAAATAAAAAAAAGCCAATCACATTGGTCTAAAGGGCCATGTCATGCGCCATGAAATAAACACATAAGCAAATTATTCATTTACACTAAACAAATTATGTTAGGGCATTTAACAATTTATGTTAAGAACCCATTCAGAGTTAAGAGGTAATGCCCTACAAGGTTTGGGGGTAGCGCCCTAGGCGGCGGTCCCATTAGCCGGTTAACTGGTAAGGGTTTGCGGTAATGCCTCCAAAATGTAAACAATTTACCATGTTCAATTTGTATGAGTTATGGCCTAAATTCCATTAGTTTTAATTAATACGATCAACTAAAATGATTAACTAATTTGTTCATAACAAAACTAATTAATCACAGCTTAAAACTTAAACAAATTTGTAGAATTTGTTCAAAACAGATTGTCTTTTGTTTAACAATTAAACAAACTCTATAAAATTATTCAATATATTCAAAACAAATTATCATTTATTAACAAATAATCAATCCATTATAATTAATAAAACAAAAAATAGAATAACAAAACTTGTTATATTGTATTAATTATATTAACAACAGATCACAAGAAACGATAAATGTGTTGATCAAATCAACACTGTCAAATTCATTTAATCAAATTAAACCCTAAAACACATTAATTGAATTAATGCATCATTTTTGTTTTTCATACAGATTAACCAAATCGCCTTTAATCAAACCTTTGAAACGATTTTCCATGTTCACGTATATAACACTTATACACATAGCAATATCAAATTCAATTTTTGCAAGTAACTCTGATACCACTGTTAGGTGTGTAGAACAAACACAATGGAAAAAAATAATAATTTTCTACACACAAAACCCACTAAGAATCCAAGCAATTCGATTAAATAGAAAAGAAAAATGTGAAAACCTTACCAATTAAGAGAAGAGATAAAAGATCATTGGAAGGTAGAGAAGGGATTTACATCAGTAACACCCTACCTTAAGCTTGGAGTCAGATCTAGATGCTACCGCATAGTGAATGTTCTCTATAGGTATCCACATGAACAAACTATCTCCAAAATGGGTAGTGTGCTAGCACTAAGATTTTTCTTTCTTTAAAATGTTTTTTGAAAAGACAACGAGAATGTTCTCACCTTTTAGAATACCCTAAACATGCATATATATCTTAACTATTAAGATACTTATGCCAATTCTATATCTTAAAAGATACAAATAAGATAATATCTTATTCTATTTTAACCTTTAAAATGAAAAGGATATCTAAATATCAAGATAATATCTTTAACTATCTTAATATATATCTAAAGAGAATAGAAAATACCATTTTTTTGGGTCTGTTCCAAGTGTATGACCTTGTAGGTTCACATAATATTGGCAGCGACCCAAAACCTATTTGTGGCCACAAGTCATAAACGACTTCTAGCAAGACATTATTATGACTACCCAAATTATGTGAAGGTCAGTGATCCGAACTAACCTATTTTACAAATAGTATTATAATCATTTTTGTTTCATTATATCTCAATTGAACATAAGGCATGGATCATGTGATCCTTATACAGTTCAATTCTTTCTCGATTTCTAAGTAGAATTATGTAAAATAATATTGATAACCTTTATTAATTTATTTCCATATGGCCACGTCTCTTCAGTCTAATTTATTAAAGGGCCCGAAGATATATTCTTTTATAAATATATGATGGATAAATTCTTTCTCAATCACTCATATTCTTCTATATGATTTACTTCATATCTAATATCAGTTTGTATAATTATCCAGTTAAAGATAATGTTGAACTATATCAAAATATGAAGTTCATCATAGTGGAATCCATGGTAATTTTCAGGTCAAAGGATTAAGTTAATATTATTGCATGAGAACCACTTATGACTATTTATTCATGTAGTGTTCTCATAGTGAGTCTGTTCAATACAATGTTTTTTAAATATGTATCTATGTGTTTGACTTAATATCATATATTCATGACTAGTAAAACATAGTCATCAATTAAAATACACACTAGTTTTCATTCATTATTAACACAATAATAATGACTGACTAAAGACAATTTAGAATAGAATTCTTTATACCTAAAGGTTTTACTATCAAGTCACATACTTGATAACATTAGGTAGAATTAACTATTCATGAAATTTATAATTTAGCTGTAAATAAAATATAAAAAAGATATTTAATAAAAATGCAATCATGACATTATTAAGAAAAATATCCATGATAATAATTAGCTTAGGGCACATAACTAACAATATGGATCTATCCCCGTAGAAACAAACTTTACTTATCATTGTATTACTTATACAATTTGTGCACTTGCAAGGGTTATATATGTAATAAGTTTTTTTTGTCATTGCCAGGGATTAGATTTTTAATAATATCAATGAGTTTTTTTTTATTAATCTAGTTTTTAAATTTTGTATATTTAATTTTTGTGAGTTTGATTTTGCTTTATTTCTTTCAATAGGTGAAATGCTTGTGTGAATATCAGATTTTTAGGCCTTAGGATGCAAAGCTTGATGATAAAAATCACTTAATATATTCCCCAAAATGCAAGGGAAAAAGCCAAAGGAAGAGAATCAAGGCCTTAAGAAATCTTGGAGAAACCCAAAACCAAACCTATGACCAAAGCCTAAAGCCACCGTAAAGCTACTTGCAAGGGTTGTTGGGCTATATAACCTATTAAGTAAGGTTGTACAACAAATCACAGGGTTGTACAACCCTTCCTTAAACCTTAGTCTTGAGATCATTTTGGAACTAGTCCCCCCCTTAAACTTAAGGGTTGTATAACCTCGACAGATGGATGTATAACCCATTCTTATTCTACAGCCTGCGTGCAAACCCTAATTCTAGAAGATTCACCTCCTTCTCTGTGATTGGATATGAACATGGTATAACCAAAACCATTTCTGGCTTTGGTGCACCCTTTTCCCTGTATAAATACTCCCCCTCCTCCCCCCCATTTTGAAGAAAGAGAGGAGGCTTGGAAACCCTGAGGTTACTCTACGAAAATCACCTCTCAAACATTCCTTAAATACATTAACCCCAAACCCTAACTTTCCCCAACTTAATCTAAGGTAGAATTGGACCTGATGCTTTCAACTTTGTGCATTCCTTAGGGATTTTAGAGGAAAACATTGAACTTGTAAGCCTTTGAGGGCACAAAAATACACAAACTCTCACTCTCCCCTCTTCTTCCCCCTTCTTTTCTTTCTCTACTTCTAAATCCAAGAAACAAGGGTTATTTAACCTTACCTATAGGATGTACAACCGTCTACCTGTGTTGTACAACCCAGTTTGACCGGTAGATAGTTTTTTTACAAAGTTTATTTTTCCCCTTCTACAGATTTTTTTTATTTTTTTGAAGTTTTTTATGATGTTTTTATGGCTCCAACGACAAAATAGAGTGAGCTTTAATGATCTAGGACCCCTATTCATCTTAAAAATAGAGTCTTGATTATGCCTCATATGGTTTTTTTGTTGCTTATCATACCAAAAGAAAAACTTTTGGGATCTTCCATTTAATTTTAAGAAGGTATTTTGATTTTATTTTAACCATCTTAGAGCCATGATCAAATGAGGAACTTGAAGTTCCATTGACCTTGAGAGCTCATTTTATGTTAGGAGTTTATATGCTTAAAGTATATGAATAGTGTTTTGGCCTCCCACTCTTCCATATTATTGTGTTGTATGCTACCCTTACATGGTTAGTGGTATATATGGATGTCATGCTCCTTTAGAGTTACATAGAGTGAGGATTCATCAATTCTAGGATCCCTTTTGTGATGGGTTTTGCCTTAGGCCATTCAATATCCTTCAAGTGTTTTGTGCTGCATGCTTACTTCTTCATATTCATGCATTGTTTTCTATTTGTTTATTGATTTTATGATGTTGAGATGTGTTACCATGGACACTAGATGTATATTTAGGGACTTTGACTTTATAAACAAGGTAAGATAGTTATTAGGAACTTTATTTGCTTTTCCTTTAGTTCCTAGTATTTGTTTTTTTTTTATCATTTGATTACTAACTTCTTCTCTTCCTTTGAGTGTAGGTGTTATTACTTAAGTTAGGCCATAAACTTGGCCTTGATTCTCATCCTATATGATTATGCATGATACATTTGAATGGATGAATGATAATGCATGCTAAAACCCCTTTGCCATAATACATGATCCATCCCCAATTAACATGACCCATCCCCAATTAATTATGCATGATGTGAATGAATGAATGCATGATAATCCCACTATTTGGATATGTATACTCTACCCCCGCCTTGTATTTATTGCTTTCTCACATCTTGCATGTCATTCATATATTGCATAATTTATTGTTATGGTTGATGGCTTGCTTAGATGGATGTGCCTGGGTGGATAAATGAGAAATTGATTAATAAAGGAAAGATATAAGAAGGAACCATTGATTGCTTGAAGGCCGGATCCCTATATCCAGGTGACTTAGGGGTGCCTAGCCTCTTCCCCAATTCCAAACTCGATTTCTAATGGGGTAAAGACGAATTGGGCTTTCTAAATAACTTAGGTAGGCTCAGAATTTGTCCTTGCTCGGATTCTTATCCCAACCAAAGTTAGGTGGTGACTCCACATTTCACCTAAGGATGGCACCAATGTATCATCTCACCTTGGTCCCCCATTGACCCTAATTTTGGAAAAGAGCCTTCAATCTTATGTGAGGTCTCAAGGATCCCCCGTTGATCCAAATCACAAGCCATGATTAGAGGTCATTACCAATGTATGAATCTCATCCTCTTGATCGATAAAAGGTAGGTGTCATAAGCAAGATTGCACTCATTCGAGCGCAAAATCATGAAATCAGAGGCACTCATAATTTGGTTTATGCAATATTAAAAAATCATGGAATCATTTGAATTTGATCTTGGGATCGAGCATACATTCCACATTTGAAAGCAAATCCAAAAAGAGAAAAAGAATTTGTTGAAAGCCATAATGGCTGACAAAAGACAACTAAAAGCCTTGAGAGATCTTGTTGTACCTTACACTTATGGCATTTAATCAAACATTATTAGACCTACTGTTGCAACCAATAATTTCAAGATTAAACTAGCGATCATCCAAATGGTGTAATAAAATACTTTAGTGGGGGAAGATAAAGAGGATCTAAATGTACATATTACCAACTTTCTTGAGATTTATGCAACCTTTTTAATGGGGCAACTGATGACATAATTCGTTTGAGACTATTCTCATTGTCCTTGAGTGATAAAGTTAAAAGATGATTAAATTCTATGGCACCTAATTCATTCACTACATAATAGAAGCTCTGACATTTTTTTTTTTTTGCAAAATACTTTACATTGGACAAAATCACATAGTTAAGGCAAACTATCATAAGTTTTGTATAAGAGCCTGGGGAGACATTGTATGAGCATGTGAGAGGTACAAGAAGCTACAGAGAAGGGGTCCACATCATGGGTTGCCGAATTGGTTGATAGTCCAAACCTTTTATATTAGACTTAACCATTCAGTTCATATTACCATTAATGCCACAACAGGAGGTGTACTCATAAAAAAAATCAATTGATGTAACTTATTCATTGTTAAAAAAGATGGTTTCAAATAATTATTAATGGGCAAATGAAAAGAAAATCAATAAGCGAATTGCGAGTGTTCATGAAATTACTTATTATACCATGTTAAATGCCAATGTGGATGTTTTTTTAAGAAGCTTAAAATTGTGAGTGTACATGCAATTAATACCTCACCATTGAATTGTTGAATGGTATGGAAGAGGACACTTGGGCATCGAATGTCAAGTGGGGAATCCTTTTGTTCAAAATTCAACCGAGTGAGTGCAATATGTCTCAAACTTCAATAGGCAACTTAATAATCCCTATTCCAACACCTGCAATCCTAAGTGGAGGAACCATCCTAACTTCTCATAGAGCAATCAGGCTAATCAAGCTAAGCCTTCTCATCCTTCTAATTTTCCTCAAAGACAACAAGGTAGAGTTCATATAGCTTAACAAACCCAACAAAAGGAGAAACAAATATGAGACATGTAAGAGTTTTTTATTAGAAGATTTAAAAAGGTGGAGACTAAGCTAAACAAGATAGATAAGCTTAAATTAAGGATGAATCAAATGGAGCAATATAACCAAAACTTAAGAATGCAAATTTGCAATCAAATAATAATCTTGGTGCAAAATACAAGGTACACTCCCTAGTAAGACTGAAATTAACCTAAAAAATAATGCAAAGCATTTACTTTGAGAAGTGGTAAGAAGATACCTGACCCCTCATGCAAGCACAAGGTGAAAAGAGAGAAGGCAACCCCAGAAATGCCTGAAAATCCTAAAATTTCAGTCTAAGAAAATGATGTAACAGCCTTTAATTCTACTTTGAATGAGAAAGGCAACATGGAAAAAGCTTAAGAGGAAGAAAGAAATAAGCCACCATCGGTAAAACCTTGTGTTCCACCTATTCTCTTTCCTTAACGGTTGTAAAAATACAAGTTAGACAAATAATATACTAAGTACTTGGAGATTTTTAAGCAACTTCACATCAACATACCCTTTGTCAAGGCCTTAGCACAAAAGCTAACGTATACTAAATTTCTTAAGGATCTTTTGTCTAACAAGAAGTAAATGAAGTAATATGAGACCACAATTCTCACTTAAAAAAAAAAAAAAAAGCTAATTCAAAGACCATATTTAGTTACCAAATGAATATGATCACTATTTAGCTACTAATTAGTGACTCCTACCATTTGTAGTCTAGTAGAGTGAAAATAAAATTAGCTATCACCTTGCAATCAAATAGCTACTATAAATTAGTTAAACATATAGCAGTCAATTCTTTAACTCTAAACTAAATTTAGCCAGGTAAGTCAAAATCAAATATTTAGGGTTTTGATTTATTTAATAAAGATGACATTGTTGAGATCTGCGCTATCTCTTTACCTAGGGGGGTTTGATTTAGTTGGTCTGTTTACAACTTTACAGCACTTATAGAAAGTCGCTACTGATGGTTCTTTGAAAGGAAATGGCATCGTTAAGATAAAAATAGCTTCTTTCTTTTCTTGTTCTAATATGTCATCTCAGGCTAGCCTCCTTCTTCAAAAACAGTCAAAGGGTATCTTTCTAATTATCAATCGATTCGGGTTTTCTGGTGTTTGGGTTGTTTTAGTTTGGATCGGTGGGTTTTGTTCTAATTGGGTCAGTTTTGTCTATGGTGGGTGCAGATCTTTATAAAAACCTGATGGATGGGAAAAACCGATACAGATCTTCAGGGATCACGTCATCAGGTCTCTCTTTCTTTCCTTTATTTTCAATTACACCCTTCTTACACAGTTTGATTTCTCCATCTAATCTATTACTGTCTTTTATCTTTCATCTATGTTTTTCAATTTTACTCGTGCTTCAATTGTTCCAATTTAGGGGGATTTTAATTGTGCCTCTGGTTTGATTTTTGACATCTATACAATCATTCCTCCAGGGATTTGAAAATTCTAGTTCTAGGGTTTTAAACACTATATTAGAAATAATAGGTTTCTTTAAATTAAGATAGTGCTTGTTTAGTTGAGCTTTGTCAATTAATCAATTGAAAACAATCTAATCTGTTGGCCTTTTCTAACTAATTCCTCCATACAAATGAGGTTTCTCCCTTTTGACCACCTTATTTTGTTGTTTGTCTAATGTTGTCTTTACAGCAAAAAGGTTCTTGCCAATTCTACTCCCTACTGATGAATTAAGTTTTATTTTTTTGTTCTTCTTAATTAAACCCATATATTGATGGATGTTAAATAAGGCTAGAATAAAGAAGAGAAGACAATACTTTACTTAGTTAACCAGATAGGTCTTGTTTGTCCATACACACATAGAGCTGCTTTACAAATAGAAGGCTGCTTCATAAGATATGAGCATAATGATTTATTAGCAAAGCTTGGTACTAACCTAAGATACATGACGTGTAGCAAAAGTGTAAATAATGATGTTGAGTTCTTTCGTTGAAGAGATGATGTTCTTATTGACTTACAAATGGTTATGGCATTTAAGGTCAGTAGTTCAAGTCTGATAGAAGGTTATGGCCAATTTTTGGGGGGTTATAAATTTAGCTGATTGCTCTTATTGCCTTATGGATGCTGTTAGGATATTAAGGAATTTATGTGGTTCGGCTACAGCTGTTGATGTGTTCTTGGGGCAGTGCTATGCTCGGTACTGGGTGTCAGGCTACTGTGATTTCCCCTCAGGTTCAGTTTCTACTTGTTTATCTTTACTAATTAATTGTTTACTGCCTGTTAATTCAAAAGGAAACCCCAACATATTGTTATGTTTCTTCGTTTCATTTATCACTAATATTTTGATAATCCAAGTTTTGGGAAGCTTTTGTTATTTTGTAGAATCAATTAAGACAAACTTGTAAGCATCAAATCAATCACTTTAGTGTTTTTCCAAAGGTAAATTTTTGCTTTTCAATTAATTATTTATGCACTATAAATTAAGAAGGATGAGACAAATATAAGCATTTAAGAAAGAAATGTATAATTACTGAAGTGGAGCTTTGTTTAGTCTCTTATCAAGTGATTTGCTTAAAGAACTAATTCCAATGCTTTTGCTTTTGATGCTAATATTCTAATAGATTCCTCCAACAAGGATGATGTGGTAAAAATAGTAGCCATCATTATTGGTGTAGTAGCAAATGTAGTTGTTGTAAGTGTTCTTCTCTTAGTATGTTGGAAAACAATGAGTAAATTTCTATATTTGTATTACTCTTTTCTTGTAAGAACTCAGTAAATACCAAGTAAATGAAGATTTATTGATGAGGACTCTCTTTTTGTATGCATGTTAATTATTAAGAAAAAGAACATAGACTGTGGTTTCTCATCCCATTTAAAAACATTCTCCGATGATCAAGTTAGTTGGATTCAATTTGTTTCTTTAAATTTGGCACATGTTCATCTGTTGCTTCTCTTAGAATTTTCATTAATCAAAATCATTGACCACCAGTTCGATTTACTAAAACATTTCAATGTTCATTTTGTTACCACTTGGATAAAGTAATTGAATATTTTCGTATTCATGACTTCAAAAAAATAGTTTGCTCAGTTTGTTTAATAGAGTAATCCAACATAAAATTGAAAGATCCTATTTTACAAATAGAATTAACATCTTTATTAGGGATAAACCAATTATAACGCTGGTTTTCTATTTGGGCAATACTAACTTCTTCAAAATTTAAATCAACATGAAAAGAAAAATCTTATAACATAGACATGGACATATTAGAGGAAGGAAGAAGAAGAAGCCTCATGAAGGGTTCTAAATAAGTGATTCATTAACTTGGGATAAACAAATTCTGCAATGAATGATGGACCACTCAATGGGACCACTAAACACTCAGTCATGAAAACAGCTGGCTGACTAACATTAAGCAACAAGTTGACCAACACACTCATAATATAGTTGTTTCTTAAGGTTAAAATAAGCAAAAATGGAACTAGTTTGTTACTCGTTTTAATGAAGAATAAAGAAATATTGTAAGAGAAAAATATTATGATTTTTTAAAATTTTATCAAGTGTAATATTCTATTTTTTTTATCCAATTTGCTTTATATTGTAATTTAGAAAAAATAGATTTTCCATTCAAATATATTGATGTTAATGAAAGAGTAAATTTAGAAAGAGTAAAAGATAGAAGACACAAGATATTATAGTGGTTTGAGGATTAATAAACCCTACATCCACTCCCCAGTTCTTCCAATTGAGTATTCCATTAAAACTAAATGGTGTTTTACAAGTTTACACCAACTTTCCAATTTTGTGTTTTATGAAAGCTTACACACAACTTTACAAGTGTTTCCCAAGTCTACTCAAATACAAAAAGTAAATAAGAGAAAGAGAGAGTTGAGAAATAAATTTGTAAGAGTTTTGCCTTATTAATGTTATTCTCTTATATTTATGTCCATTTGGTGGAACATTTATAGGTTACTCCCATTAACTCTTAAAACTATCTCCATATCTTAAAAGTTGATGTCAAAATCTTGCATTTAATGTTTGTCAGATAAAATTCAAGGTCGTGATTCAAATTTCGCTTTGTATTTTGCTTATTCGCAGTCGAGATCTTTAATTGTGTCTAATGGCTAGTACACATGGTATTTATGTATTGGTTCATCAAAAAATGTAATCATTTTATCCTTTTAGGTGTAATTGAATATTGTAGACGCTATCATGGTCACGCTAGTGAACCTGGGCATTACTGCTTGCCACAAACTCAACTAGAAAGATGGAGAAATGAAGCATGGCACGTCACAGTCACTATAAGGAAGATTGTTGTTACGATTTTCAAATATTCAAAGAGTCATTAGACAAATGGCTTGGCCATATTGGAAGCTTGAGTCCCCCTATGGTCATTTGAAGGCAGTGATTGCAAGGGTTATTGTGGCTGAGGACGCAAACTAGACTGTCCAAATTGTGTCAATCTTTCCTTTGAGTAACAGTTGTTATTTAATGATTAGCGATCGTGATTTACACACTAACTTTGATTCTTATCTCTATTCAACTTTCAATAAAAATATAACTTTGCTACTACAACCACAACACTTAGATAATATGTTAGAATCTTATAATCTATGTCGTTAAGATCAAAAAAGAGATTTGACATAGTTTGACCAACCTAGTTTAACAAAATCATTTCTCTTTAAAATACTTACATATACATTAAATAATCTTCTTAAACATATTAAAATATATTCAATCATTATTAAATCATTAAAATTCATAATTATATACATTAACCTAAGGAAAAACATACTTAAAATTAGAAATTCCAAAAAACGGGTTCTCAATCTTATACCCATCTTCTTGATCCTCTATGATTAATAAAGGTTAGGAGTCACAAATAAAATTTTACTCATTCAAGCATAACCACAAAATCGAGGTGCTCATATCTTGCAAGGTAAACATTGCTCCTAAGAATTCATATGAATCAAATGATATTTGATTTTGTTGACCAACATATAATATGTAATTGATATGATCTCATTTTATTGATAACATTTATCATAATATGACATATCAGTCCCTTTATTAAGTGATTTGCAAGTGTTTGACAAACTGATCATAATAACATTTTATGCAAGTGTTCATTCATAATAGTATAACATGTAATCATTAAGATCATATAATTCTCACTTGACTTGTAATTTGCATATACATATCACAATTCAATCACATATATGCACAATCAAATCCAATTATAGCTTATACTTATCTTTGATGCCAAAAATCATTATAGTATGTTTGAATCTCTCTCTTGGGCTCTTAAAATTTGCAAAGGTGTTAACATGTTTAATATATATAATTAAAAATGAGTTAAAATGAGTTTGCACACTTGATTTGTATTTATGGTTATATTTCATGCAAATGGGTCTAGTATTTATGCTTATTATTCTTATATGATAGCCTAACTTTGCTACACTTTTACTATAATAACTCTAGTTACATTTATCCAAATGACTTGATTCTTTTTTTTTTTTTTAATAAACTAGACATATAAAACTACAACATAGTCAACATATAGGTCAATATAAGTCCTATAAAAATATGGTAAATTTTTTAAATTTGTGTTATTTCTATGCAAGCATAGTCTGAACAAGTCTTATAATCTTGGCTATATCTCAAAACAGACATATCCAATTACAAAAATTATTTACCAGCAACTATGCAACATATAAAGGAATATTTTTTTTTTTTATGTTTTACACTTTGTCTAGTTTAGCCTATAAGGTTATCAAAATAAATTAATAATCTCAGATGAAGCATGCTTTAACAAGTTTAGAATGAGTCATAATCAATGAGCATATCTCTTCATGCATAACATATTCAGAAAAACTATTTTATAAGAATTTAGATGAGACATAACTCCATAATTTTCATGTTTTGCATTTTACCTAATTTTTGTTCTAATATGCTTATATCTTCATAAGTTGTAGTCATTTTACCTTTATCCCTGCCCTACCAAATGTTACTCAAACTTGTTCGCCTAGTGCACTAAGAAGGAGGGTTAAATTGGTGGATGTTATTAAAATTAAAAAGGTGAGTTCAAGTGTTTAGAAGGTGAAGATGAAAATGAAAAGAAATAACACAAAGATTTATAATGGTTCGGGTATTAACAAACCCCATGTCCACTTCCTAATTCTTCATAATTGGGTATTTCACTTCACTAAACTGATGTGTTGGACTAGGGTGGCTAACCCTAAGTCTTGGACCTCTTTTGACCTTGACAAAGGAGATTGATTAATTCTAATGTTTCAATTTAGTGTTGTTTTGTAATTTTTTTTGTTAGTCTTTAAGTTAGAAGTTGGATAGAGATCTTAGTCTTCAAAGAATGTAAAGTGAATTCTAAATCGCGATCGCCATCTAAGATTCGCGACCGCGATCCATAAGAAGACTTGCTAGAAATTCAGATAGACAAAATCGCAGATTCATTCTCGGCCGTGACTAGTCCAAAAGAAGAACTCCAAAAATGACGTAATTAAGACGTAATTAAGTCTATAATCACAGCTTCACAAGTGTCCCAAGTAACCGTTAGAAGTCAAAAATGACGATGGGAACTTGTTGGTAGCGACCGCAAACTCAAAAGAAGAAGATGAACACTTTTGGCAGAAGAATTCACATCCAAAGTCGCGTCCTGTACAAGATAAATTGCGACCGCTACTTTTGAGAGCAGGTGAAAGACAACGACTATATTTTCTTAGTGAACTAATCAGAAGCTACCACGTTGACTAGCCGTTAGACACAAATGGGGTTTTCCTTATGGAATTTGGAATTTTCAACTGCGAATAAGTAGTAGTGACCATGAATCAAGACTGTCAAACATTTAATGCAAAAATCAGTCTAGCACAGTTTGATGATTTTGTATCAGTTTTATTGCAACATCTCTTTGGTGGGTAGAGGCTATAAATACCTCACCAAACATATGTAAATGCAAGAGAATTGATAACTTTGTACCTAAACTCTTGCAATTTTGCTACTCACTTTTTTTTTATTCTTTAAGTCATTATTGGGTGTGAGCATAAACATCAATTATAATAGGTTATGGTGTGAGCCTGTCAAAACACTAGAAGTGGTTATTGTGTGAGCCTGTAAAACCATAAGTGTAAAGGTTGTTGTATGAGCCTCAAAACACAAATGTATAGGTTATTGTGTGAGCCTTCAAAATACAAGTGTAAAAGTTTGGTGTAAGCTTGAAAACACCTTTGAAAGATAGTGGAACACCCAATTTCGAAGAATTGGGGAGTGGACGTAGGATTGTTTATACCCGAACCACTATAAATTGTGTGTTTCTTTCCCACCCATTTCTCTTCTCTCTTTTTAATTTTAATTTTTATACACCAATTGAATCCCCTTCTTGGTGCCTAGGGCCAACAAACGGTGTCAGAGCCTAATTTCATAATCAAACCTTCATTAGGTGAACACAGATCATGGCACAAAAGGGAATCCACTCATAACTCAAGCCTTACTTTGATGGAATAGACTATACTCATTGAAAGTATAGGATGGAGATCTATCTTGACATAGATGTGGTGGACCTTTGGGATGTGGTCATCATGGAATGGAAGCCACCCACTAGAGTTGTGGATGGTAATAAATAATTAATCGTAAAGGAAGAATGAGTTGAAGCTCATTGGAGATCAAATGGCAATAACAAGAGAGCAATGACCATTCTTCTAAGCTCACTCTCTAGAGAAAAGATTGGAAGAGTGCAACATTGTCAAACAGTTCATGCCATTTGGAAGACTCTATAGAACTATCATGAAGGGACAACTCTAGTCAAATCAAGCCGTTTGGAGATGTACGTCACCGAATGGGAACTCTTCATGATGAAGGACAATGAGAGCATCATAGAATTGACAAATAGGCTTTTGTCCATTGTCACCAATATGAAGAAATTTGGAAGAGCTTTCACTATCTATAAGGTAAACATAAAAATCCTTAAAACTCTTCCTTTAGATAAATTTGGTGCTAGAGTTTGCAGCATACAAGAGTCAAATTCAGAGATTGAAAAGGTTCCAACTGATGTGTTGATAGGCAAACTTTTAACTCATGAGTTAGCCTTACAAAAAGATGAACAAATGAAGAAGCTAAGAGGCCAAGGAGACAAACCGGAGAAAGAGAGAAAAACCATGGCTCTTAAAGCTTCAACAAAAAAGAAGGAGGTAGAGATCACCTCAAGTGATGAAGAAAGTGACAAGGAAGAAGAGGAGCTAGCAATGCTCTCTAGGAGGACAAAGGAGTTGATCAAGAAAAGAAAAGAAAGAAAAGGCTTTAAGAAGACAGCTCCTAATCCAAAAGAGAAATCCAATGAAGTCACTTGTTATGAATGTGGCAAGCAAGGCCACATCAAGTATGAGTGTCCCAAATTAAAGAAGAAGAAGAGATGGGACAAAAAGAAGAAGAAGAGTTTTTCAGTCACTTGGGATGAAAGCTCAAGTGAAGAAGAGGAAGAAGGAAAGGTTGCCAACAGATGCTTCATAGCTCAAGAGGATTTTACAAATGAGCTAAGTACTTCTTCCCATTCTCATTTTGATTTCAAATTTGATGAGATAGATGAAGAGCTTCTAGAGGCTCTAAACATGAGGTGTGACAAGTATAAGTCATAAGTTAAAACTTATAAGAAAAGGTGTTCAAAATTAGAAGATGAATACAAGACTCTTAGTGATTTCATAAATGAGTTGAGGACTTCTAATGAAGAACTTAAAAAATCAGTAGAAAAACTTTCCACTTCATCTTCTTCTATGGCTTCATTAAGAAAGGAGAATGACACTATTAAAGGAGAAGTCATTGAGCTTAGAAGCTCAATCTCTAAGTTTCATAAAGGAAAAGAAACCTTAGACACATTGATTGTGTCACAAAAGACCACCTCTAGTTAGACATGGTTTAGGCTTTAATGGAGCCTCTTCATCATCTCATGCCATATTTGTTAGATCTTTAGAACCTCAAACATCTAGCATTGAGGTAATTGGGAAGAAAAGTGCTTCTAGCACTAAGCCTCCTAAGCCTAAGGGCAAAAGGAAGACTCTTCCAAGCTCTAGAGCCAAGACTCAAAGAGCTAACCATGCCTACATTTACAATAAAAAGTATGGTCATACTCATAAAAAATTTTCCACTCATTATACATGTTCATGCATGCATTCACATGACCATGGTATGAGAAGACCTCCTACTCATACTAAATTTGTGCAAAGGAGAAAGACTCCTAAGTCTAAACTCTAATGCCATTATTGCATGAGATTGGACTTATTAATATTCATTGCTATATTAGGAAGGATTATCTCAAATTAGAGGACCCTTCATCTTCTAAGCCCCAAGGACCCAAGTATGCTTGGGTACTTAATAAAAGGTAACTTACTATTGTTGTGTAAGGAAATATGGCAACCACCAAATCAAGCAATTGACATGTGGATAGTGGATGTTCCAAGCACATGACTGGAAATAGAAAGCTATTCACGCATTGAAAGAAAAAAAAGGTGGAAATGTCACATTTGGTAACAATGCTAAGGGTAAGGTAATTGGCATTGGAACCATTAGTAAGAATGGATGTTCTTTAATTGATAATGTTCTTTTAGTTAGTGGCTTACAACATAATTTGTTAAGTATAAGTCAATTATGTGACAAAGGTAATAAGGTCACATTTGATCATAGAGAATATTGAGTCACCACTTTAGTGGATGATGAGGTTATTATTGGCCCTAGGCACCAAGAAGGGGCGGTTGAATTGGTGTATAAAAATTAAAATTGGAAAGAGAGAGGAGAAATGAGATGAGAGAAAACACAAGATTTATAGTGGTTCGGGTATAATTAACCTTACGTTCACTCCTTAATTCTTCGAAATTAGGTACTTTCAAAGATGTTTTCAAGCTTACACCAAACTTTTACACTTGTGTTTTGAAGGCTCACACAATAATCTTTACAGCTTGTGTTTTAACAGGCTCACACAATAACCTATCTTAGTGTTTTGACAGGCTCAGACTATAACTTACTACACTTGGTGTTTATGCTCACACCCAACAATGACTTAAAGAATAAAAAAAAAGTGAGTAGCAAAATTGCAAGAGTTTGGATATAAAGTTATTAATTCTCTTGCATTTACATATGTTTGGTGAGGTATTTATAGCCTCTACCCACCAAAGAGACGTTGCAATAGAACTGGTACAAAATCATCAAAGTGTACTAGACGGATTTTCATATTAAATGCTTGACAGTCATGATTCGTGGTCGCTACTACTCATTTGCAGTCGTGAATTCCAAATTCCATCAGAAAAACCCTATTTGTGTCTAACGGCTAGTCCACGTGGCAACTTCTGATTAGTTCACCAGAAAAATATAGTCATTGCCTTGCACTGCTCTCAAAAGTAGTGATCGCGATTTATCTTGTACAGGATGCGACTCTGGACAAGAATTCCTCTGCCAGAAGTATTCATCTTCTTCTTTTAGTTTCGCGGCCACTACCAGCAAGTTCTCATCGCGATTTTTGACTTCCAACGATTACTTAGGACACTTGTCAAGCTAAGATTGTGGACTTGATTGCATCTTCAGTTACTTCAAAATTCGCGGTCATGACTAAGGCAAGCTTTACACCGCTAATTCGTCTATCATTTTTCAAGTTCTTCCTTTAGATGAGTCGCGGCCACGAATGACTCCGCGATTTCGTTGGTCTGCTCTTCTAGTAAGTCTTCTCATGTATCGCGGTCGCGAATCTTAGATTGCGGTCGCGATTTATAAGTTACTTCATATTCTTTGAAGATTAAGATTTCTATCTAACTTCTAACTTAAAGACTAACAAAAAAGGCTGTAAAACAACACTAATTTGAATCATTAGAAATGATCAATCCCCTTTGTCAAGATCAACAGAGGCCCAAGACTCAGGGTTAACTACCCTAGTCCAACAATCTCCTCCTTTTTGATTTTGACAACTTAGATTGATCCTTAAGTGAAAAAGATGCAGGAAAGTGAAGTTGGACTGTAATATGATTCAATGAATGCTTATGACAAAATTTGTTAAGTAGATCATTCATTCAATCAAAGGTGAATTTGATAACATAATAAGTATGTTGCTCACCCTCAACTTATGCTATAGTTATTCTCAAGTTATTTCATTATTTTCTCCCTTTCACAATCTCTCCCCCTTTGGCAAGATCAAAAAGAGGGTATATAAGGGAAAAAAGAGATTCATGCATAAGTATTCATAAGGAGCAAACATAA
>CATIWR010103109.1:0-12426 GCA_949677035.1 Omphalea diandra | reverse complement strand
TTTTTACCACTTAATATCAATATCTTTTATAAACTTTAAAAAAAAAAACAAAAAAAAATTATCTCTATAATATTCTAAATATATATATATATATATATATATATATATATATATATATATATATATATATATATATATATGAAAAAGAATATATGAAATATACCTAGAATAGCAAATATATATATATATATGAAAAAGAATATATGAAATATACCTAGAATAGCAATTTTTTTTCTTATCTAAATTCAACTCATCAACAGGTCCATTGTTTTATGTGTGTTTTTTTTTTTCCTCCAATAAAGTAGAAATGTACATTATCACATTTAAAATTTGTCAGTAAATCAAAGGGTCTATTTGCTGCGGTTGAGTTGATAGTCAGCTTTTAGTGTCCACCAAATTTGCATTCTTAATTGCTTTTTAGAATATTGGTTCACGGACGAGGTATAGGCGTTGGCTGCGTCAGAGCTGATCCCCGAAGGCCCCAGTGGAAGGTTATAAAGAATAGGAGTGGGTATTGTCGAGTTAGTTGAGGATTTGAATTTAATGTTGTCTGGTGTGTACTAAGAGCATATTAATATTTCAATAGTCAATATACTTACTATGTTCTCAACTGTTTTCTTAATTCATAAATTTTTATTTTTAAATATTTAATCTCTGATCAATAATTCATGCATTGTGTATTTTTTATCTAATTATTTTTATAAAAATATATTTTTTTATTAAATATTATTAATATATTGCTTATTCAAACCATATTTAATATGGATTGCAACTATTTTATTTATAAACTTAATTTTTTTGAAAAAATCAGTGCAAGAAATTAGTGTTTTTTTATTTATATTGAATATTAGTATAATTTACATGAAAAAAGTATGATTATTTTCATAATAATTATTATAATAATTAATCATTAAATATTGATCTTGTGACATAAGAGTTTAAAAGGTTTCCTTGTTCATGGAAAGCTTTTGAAAATATTAATTTTACTTTTATAATAATACTATTTTGTTTAGTAAAGTTATTTTTATAAAAATACTATTAATGAAGTTTTTAAAATTTGTTTCTGACTTCGTAATTTTTGTTTAGTAAAGTTCTTTTCTTTTTTCTTTTTTTTTTTTTTTTTAATTTCTTTCCAAGATCAATACAGCTATTCAGTAATAAAGCGATTCTTTTAATTGTTTTTCAAGATTAGTATAACTACTAGTTAAATATTGTATAATTAACTAATTATATAAATTATCAAATAAAGCAAATGAATATTGACTTGGGAAGGAGGGGAGACAAGGGCATAAATTCTTTTGACTTTTTCTTGTGTAACACGTTTTTTTTCTTTTTCTTTTGGTTTCTTTCGGAAATCAAGATAGCCACAATTTAGTACAATAATTCTTTTAATTTTTTTTAAAGATGAATATATTTATCACTTATCAATGGATATTAACTTAAATGACGAGAATACATCTCTAATGCTTTTGACTTTAAATTTACTGAAATTATAAAAAAAAAATAAATTCTCATATATTTATTAGATTGCATAAATAAATCTGTTTCGACTAATCTAGAAAAACACTATATGTAAGTATCAGCTAACAAGCAAGGCGCTTAACTACCATCGTAAATGCTATCATTGAATTATCAAATGAGATTTAGATATAAAAAAAATGCTCAATCCAAAAACTATCCTTGGGCACTGGACTTCCAAAACCCAGTTAGCTGTAAAAGCCTAAGCTACACTAGGAACATTAGTAATAACTTACATGGGTTTCCACCAGGCAAAACATTACTAAAATTACCATACAAAAATTTCTCACCCACAGCTCCTCAGCAGAAGAACATCGAACTTGCAACATCCTCGTGCAACCTAGGGAGCTCTGGAACAGGTGCAGGCCCTGCAGATGTCATGCTTCCCTGGCCAGAAGAGGTTTCAGACAAATCTTCAAATTTCATAAACTGCCCCATTTGTTGTGCAGCAAGGTGGGCATAACATACAGGAGCAACTACAAAAATACAATAAAAACAGTATTAGTGTAACTCATGGGAACTTCCTTGTTAAGGATTAAAACATTGACTACAAGTAGAAATATTACCAATTGAGATAGCAGTAGTACTCCTTTGGTACCTGAAATATAAGTAAATCAAATCAAATGATCATGTAGATTTATTATTTTTTACATTCATACGATTGATGAGGACACAATTGGAGCTCGAAAGCTTACACATAAGAGAGTGGATGAGAATGAACATGTAGATTTATTATTTTTTACATTCATACGATTGATGAGGATGAGGACACAATTGGAGCTTGAAAGCTTACACATAAGAAAGAGAATGGATGAGAATGATCATGTAGATTTATTATTTTTCACATTCATACGATTGATGACGACACAATTGGAGCTTGAAAGCTTACACATAAGAAAGAGAGTGGATGAGATTTTGCAAGTCATCAGGAGAGAAACCAATCTGATCAAGCAAGACATGATAGTGTGCAGGCCTTGAAGTTCCCTAAGGAGGAAAAAGATAGCATAGATAAAAGCTTGTCACAAACAAGAACAGAGGTTAGGCAATAAGGAGACAAATGTCGCTCAGACGACACCCTACTTGTGAATAATGGTTTCATTTGCATGCATGTGGCATGCATATCTGAAAAGAATCTAAACACTGGATGCTCACATCAGATTCCTCGATGTTTTGATTAATGAAAAAATATGAAAGCATTATTAAGGTACACTTTTAAAATATGATGCATCTCTAATTGTCAATTTCTACCATAGAGAGTGAAAGACAGAAAACTCACAATCATCCCTGCATGAGCGCACATATAGAAATCATAGTTTCTAGGATGCACAATCTGAGTATCCACAACCGTTCCTAGAGAAAGGAAAGAGTCAACAAAGCTTGCACCATGTAAAACGTAAAAATGAAACAGCATTAGGAACTAGCTGACCTGGAGGAACATTGTTAGAAAACTCGGGACCAGCATTAAATAGCTTTGTGTGGTGATTTTTCTGAGCAACAATTACCGTGAACTTGGGAATGTCAACCTCACCAAGATGCTGATAGGCCTGTAAAGAGAGAAGTTGACTAACCTGAAGATATAAATTATCAGGAAACAAATTGACATCCACTTATCAAGTGTTCCAAAGGGAAGCCGCAAGCTTTAAAATTTTGAGCAAAAGGCCAGAGTTATGTATTACAGTAATTATGCATTTAAAAGGCTGTGTGAAGTCTAAGCAAAAACCAATCTCAACGACGAAATTGGGGGTTTATGTTCAAAGAGAAAAATCCAGCAATCACAAGACAGCGAAAGTGGGACTCTGAAACACTAAACACTTTCAGGATGCACAAAGATGAACCTAAAATAATTAAATGCCAAGCAGTCATAATTTGATTTTAATTATATTATTGACAAGTTATTTTTTTTTAAAAAAAAAAACATAGCAGAACCTTTATCATTTGCTCCACTTCAATGTTCAACACTTGATTAAACTGTGACTCACTTACTCCATCCCTGAATGCAAAACAAAGATTATCAATCAGAAGTGATCAATATGAGCCTCTTGTATGCTTTTATCAGGTCTTTCCAAAAAATTTTTGAATGAAATGTAACAAATTTTTCTTGAAAGGCTTAGGCTGGATAGTAATATATCTGAATTGTCAAAGTCTGCCCCAAATTAAAAGGATGAATAATGTCAAAGGCCCTTCCATCTCAATGCAAGCAAGACATTTGGTTCTTAAGAAGTAAGAAAACAAGGACCTACAAGACCTGTATGATCATTTATACCCAGGCAAATGCATCATCAAAAATTAATATTCCAAACAAACACTACACAGTTTACAATTACTTTAAGGTTTAGGTTAATAGTGTCCTAAGATGGGAAAACCTGGAAAAATCGCTAGCTCAAATCCATTCTCTTATTGTGTTTATACAAAGCAAATTTGCAATCCAAGAAGAGAATATAATGCACTGATACCTGAACACGATAATCTGCTTTGGTTTGTGCCCACTAGTACGATAGAAGTCCACAAGCAGCTCCCTGTAACAATGAACAGTTAGAAGAATCAAATTTAAGAGATTTCAACCTAAAAATGCCTCAGTTGTTTTGTATCACCTGAGAAATTGCAAGATGTATAGTTAAAACTATTTCTTGTCTGTGGGATATGTTAAGGTCCCAAAACAAAAATAATCAGTAGGTGTATCAGATGGGAGCATGGAAAGCAATAGCCATTGCATGATAAATAAATATAGTAATGTAAGTATTCAAAAGGGCAAGATGGATGCATGTATATTGTGAAAAAATATGTCGGCAAAAGTGAGCAAACCACAAGGAAAGAAAATCAGTAATGCTGGTACCAGAAAATTCATCTTGCATCTTATTTCACAAAATCTGGGGAAGAAAATAATACTTATGATGTAATACCAAGAAATTAGAAGCTAAAATTTTGTCCTCCACTAGCTTAACTTTTAAATGATCCAAGGATAAAAATGACACATCAAATATTGATGATCTCACATACGGCACTAACACATCCAGCTAATAATGAATTACTGACGAAGGTAATTCCAATACTGCTCCAATACAGAGATTGACCTTGAAATGGCGTATATTGACACATCAACTTAAAAGTGATCAACAAGCCAACCATTACATTTAGTCGAATAAAAAACTTTTTCACCAGGATACCTCATGATGCCATCATCATTTCCATTAGCCAAAGGCTTGAATAAAACATCAATCATCTCCACCTTAGGAGACTGAGTTCTTACTGATGCCCTATATCTTGAAATCAGTGGCCAATACAGAGATCCAACAACCTGAGCAAATTATTACATTAAAAAATAAAACAGTACCAATATGGAGAATGATAAACAAATTGATTGAGGTTTAACAGGTTAGAAAACAACACTACCGCAGCTACAGATGGGATATCTGAGCGACCAGGGGAGCCATGAGACACATCCATTCCCAAAATCAATGTAGGAGTATGATTTATGATGGGTATATGTTTGGCATGCTCAATTGCCAACAAAGAGTTTATTCCTCCAAGCTATAATTAAAGATAAAAACAATGAAACCCCAATGCATTATCCGCAGAAAAAAAAATAGAATATATAAAGAAAAGCATCTTCAAGGCGTACCTTAGAATTGATCTTGAGAAGTACATTTGTAAGATACTGATCATTAATCTTAAATGGAGAAATGCATTGTGTAACAACACCAAAATCAATTAAACATTTCTTCTTCCATGGTCCTGGGAATTGCACGAAAACATGTTCACCAACCAATTTAAATGAGCTGCTCAAAAATGAAGAGACAGAGTTCTAAAGAAGTAGATAATTCCATACCATAAACATCAGAGTTTTTCCTCTCTGGCAGGACACACAAAATAAATTGGGGAGCACCTGGAAGCTTAGCTCTGATCTGCTCAAACATCCTTTCAACTCTAGCAACAGGATTGCCTCTTCTAGATTGTGGATCCTCCTCAATTAGGGTATGTGGTCGCTCAATTTGCTTCATATATGAGAGATATACAGAGAGAGTTTACCAGATTAAAGTTTGAAAAAAACAGTGCAACTCAAAATGCATATGCTGCAACATACAATGCCCTTTCTCCTTCCACAGTTAATAAGATCACGGGAAATTTGACTAGTATCACAGCGTGCAGAAAAGTTGACGACAGCCCAGCGTTCGATGCTAGTGCTTTTCAAAAGCGTCTGCAATAGGGGACGACTCAGCTAATTTTAGCCAAATAAGATAACATCAAATAAACCAACTTTACCAAAGACAAGGAAAAGGAAGACACTTTCAAAGAGAAAGGGCAACTGGCGATTATTTGTGGTCAGAATATATATTAGAACAGCACCTTGTTATTGAAGTTCCATCGTCCATTACGTGGGAAACAATCTTCACTATTTCCAACTTTCAACTGCAAATAACAAATAAAAGCATTTTTAGCAAACTAAGCACATCGAAAGCTCTTATATGCCCTAATTCCCATGCACACACATTCAGAGCCACACATGGGGGAAAGAAAAAAGAGGCAGAGCTAGCATTTACTTTTGGAGTCTCAAGTACACGACCCTCAATTTGCATCAATTGCTTTTCTATTGAAATACCACATGCAGAAAGCAAGGAATTTTCATCATAACGGTAGGTTCTCAAAGCCTGCCAGATTTCACAAATCAATTGCACAAAGCAAAGACAAAATGGGGAAAAAGAATAGAGATAAATGAAAACATACACCAGTCACAGTTTGTATTCTTTCTAGAGGCTTTTGCCTAGATTTTTCAACCAAAGACGCTCTTTGCATTGAGGACAAAGCTTTAGTATAACGCTGGAGTGAAACAAGTGAACAAAGCTGCGCCACAGGGAAAACCCTTGGAAATATGACAAGTTTAAGCAAAACAAAATGAAAAAGAAAACGTTAAATAAAAGAATATTGCAGACCTCTAGTGGCAGATAGTTTGGCCGTTTTGGTTTGCCAACATCCAGGCAAGGCAGATATGCAGAATCACTGAGTTTTATACCATAGTGTCTGGTGAAATATTCATATACAGTTATCTCCACAATCTGTGGCTCACTATTTGCATTTTCACTGTTCCTCACTTTCATGGGAAAGCTAGAAGATAAGACCACAGTTAGAGGTTGTCCAGAAGGGTACAAGATGCACATGGAAAACTATAAGAAGGAAAAGGCACATATGGGACAGAATCACATACTATTGTTGATTGCAGGGCTTCTCACTTAAACCTATAATTTTAAATTCCATGTTTCGGTGGTTAGTCTTAACCCTTAAATTTTTCAACATCCTTTTGGCCTGTACATTAACATAACAATGAATTTCAACAGAGAATTATAGTGGATTTTTAGGATGCTGTTCAGTAATGTCTTACCTTCACCCAGTCGATATAGCGAACTTCCCTAACATTTTGATTAGCTTTCAGAAAATCAATAACTGGTCCAGGCGTTACAATCATTGTTGTTGACACATCTGCACCCCCACCCCCCCCCAACCGAAAAAAAAAAGAAAATGGCAGTGACATCAAGGAACAAGCAGCATCAAAAGAATTTAAGAAGTTACAAGGACAATACATAATTCATTCACTCAAACCAAGTCTTGATCCCAAAATAACAACTGCAGCGTAGCAATGTGAAAAAAGAAAAAGGCTTATACCCATATTAAGAGACAAGCCAGCCTGAGTGGTGCGGAAGCTGGAATGGAATCCCCGAACACCAGATACACCGCCGCCAATATCTATAGTGTTCCTTGAATCATCATGGAAGAATGACTGTCTTACCAAGAGACATCCCCTGTGCCAAAATTCAAGCGATTCAGATGAAACAACATCAGAACCACAATTTTACTTGTGAGTGCTTGTTTGCATGTGTGCAATAGAGAGAGCAACTATAGCACCTTTTAGCCGCTTGCTGCCTCAAGATAATATCAAGCACTCTCAAAGCATCTTGAGTACCACTATTATCTTCCTCAACCCCTTGAAGAGCACGAGCAATGGAGTTCAGGGGGATTTTTGCAGAGTAGCTAATTTCTACCTTAAAAGTCTTTGACTGAAAAGAACGCTTTGACCGCTTAGCAATTGCAGAAGGGCTCCCAACACCACTAGGGCTCCCATTTTCACTATCAGAAAAATGGAATGAAAGGTAAGTGCAAAAATTAAATATTCTGATGCACTATTAAAAGTGAAGGATAGAGTTACATACTGTTTTGCAAATGATTCCTCAAGCACCACAATGAACTCTAACTTTTTCTGTGGTAGAGCACCCTCTGTACACAGACTTCTCTCACCATCGTAAGCCAACATTTTACCACCAAGTTCAGAAGAGTATGTTTGGTGAAGCTTATCGATTAGTTTTCGCCCAATTCCCTTTCCTTCAACAGCTCGATTGTCTTCTGAAGTAATGGAAACCTACAAATTGTACAAAATCATATTTGCAGAAGCATATGAAGAAGTTCCAGATAATAGAAGTGAAACACAAGGAGAACATACAGTATACTGGTAGAAGACAGCATCTCGACAATTGACAGAAACTTTGAAGTGGTTGGTTTGTAAAGGTATGCAACGCCCACTTTTTCCATACCCGCGCCTGCTCATGATAAAATGTTTGGGAATATCTGCCAGCTCTGGCTTCACATTGGTCGGAATTGGAGGAGGAGGTGGTATTGATAGTGATTCAGCAGCTTCTTTTTTCTCCATCTTTCATTCAACCAGGAACCCCCTTAAGCCTTTAATACAAAGGAACATAACAATGTCAAAAGCAGTAGACAACTTATCAGCTTATTACAGAAACAAAATCAAGCACCATATAAAATTGTGCTCATTTTACTAATCAACAAGAAATCAATAAGCGATCAACATTAAAGCAACAAAAAGAAAAGGGAAAAAAAAGGGTTGAATCATGTTCTGAAACTATATAAGGGGTACCAAACATAGTAGAAATATAATAGCAAAATCAAATAAAAATTCCAGAACAGAAGAAAAAAAAACCCTAAATCCTACTATAAGAAAAGTATTAATTATGCAAATAGAGAAATGGGAGAGAAAGGAAATAGTCAATAAATAAATATGTAACATAATACAGTAAATATGCTTCCAATATGAGATAATCACACACCTTGAGCGTATATCTCCTAAACAGAAAAATAAAACCCACATAATTTTTTGTCCCAAATAAAAAAAAAAAAAAAACTAGAAGTTGTAAAATAATAATAATAGTTAAGATAACTAAAAAGGAGAGGGTTCAAGGCGATGCATATCGGTCCTGACTAGTTCCACCATTCAGGGCAAGTGAATATAGGTTTTTACTATATGGAGAACAAGTAAAGAGCGATTTAACATCCAACAAATCAGAAAACGCCACAACATGGAGCGTTCTTAACTTTAAAAGGAAAAAGTCTCCAAAAGAAGCAAAAAAAAAAAAAAAAAGCATAAGCAAAAGAAACTAGAAGCATATAGAACACAAAACACAGGAATCAAAACAAAGAAACTTAATCACAGAATCAGTATAGAGGACTTAAAACGGCATGGATGTTAACAGCAGATATAGCCATGTAGATACCAATGCAGCTCAATATACAAAAAATTAAGCACTAAAACTGCCATCAAAGCCTATTTCGAACAAAAAGGAGACAAAATAATCGGTCAACAACGACGCTACACAAGTACGAAGATTTGAATGATACGAGAAGCGAGGTCAAATGAAAGAGAATCTAGCGAAAAGAGAAATCATGGAAGAGAATATTACCCTGACAGACCTGAATTTAGGGTTTTTGTTGGAATCGGAGTGGAGAAAAATGGTGTAGCTCTTGGGCCTGCTCTGGTCTTCTTCACTGCTCACCAGGAGAGCGAAAGAGAATGGAGGGAAAGACGAGAAGAGAGTGTGTGCGTCTGCGGGACAAATACAATATTATGAATCCCAGGGGTTATTTTCGTATGCTTCTTTGTAGAGTTGATGACGTTGAATCAGCATCGTTGATCATCATCAGAACTGCAACTAACCCAATTTTGACGAATATTCTTTCTTTTTTGGCCTTTTTTCACCCACTCTTTTGATTTCGTTATGATCAACAATGTGCGGATCTCTATTTGATCCAATAACAAAAAAGTGTTATCCTACACAAACACAATATATGATTTAATCAAAAGAGATAAATAATAGTTTTATTAAATAAATAAATAAATAATATTATTTTATAAAAATTATTATTTAATGAGACATTTTAAATAAATAAAATAGTAAAATGAAAAATTATAATTAAATTAGTACAACAAATTTTAATAATAATATATTTTGATAAAAAATAAAAATCATAGTTTTATTTTTTTATTTCTTTTGTTGGTTTTTCTCTATTTTTTTTAATTTTTCTTATTATATAATAAATTAAATATTTATTATTATTAAATTCCTAAAGACATAAATACAAATAACTTCTAAATTATTGAACTTCCCATTTATATAAATAACTTTCTATATTGTTAAACTTTCTATATTTTATTTTAGTTAACTGGGGAAATGAAATATTTAATTATTAATTTATTTGTTATATGTTAAAATGAAAATATTTTATAATATTAGATATCAAGAATATTACAGTGTCAATATAATTATTTAATAAATGATAAATATTCGTTTAATATTGATTTTGATGGAAATTAATTATATATTGATTTTAATATTAAATAATAATAATAATTTAATATGAGTTAATCAATTGTTTTATTTCATTAACTTTAGAACTGTAATCAATTGTTTTATTTCATTAACTTTAGAACTGTCACACCAAAATAAAAATAATAATTCTAATAAATATGAATTATATATCATAAAAAAAACTTTCACTTTAACAGATCTAGAAAAACATATAATTTTGCAGGCAATTAATGTGTTTAACAACTTGTTATCGAGTGTCAAATAATTATTTTATTTTACAAATTTTTTAAAATTATTATATTGTTTTTTAAATTTAACATAAATAAAAATTAATTATAATATAATATAAATTTATATTAAAAAATATTACTTTTCTTAGTATAAAAATTTAAAAATATATTATTTTGCAGTCGATTTAAAACTAATTATCAACTTTTGCATTATGCATACTAATAAAATTTTAATATGAAATCCATTTTGTATTATAATTTTTATATTAATCAATTATAAATAATCATTTTCATATTTAGAAAATTTAATTATTTTCCAATATGTAATTTATATTGCATAAAATAATTATTTTATTTTAAATTAATTTTAAGTATGTCAAATTTTTAAAAATGTTTTGCTAATTTAAAAATTAATAAATAAAATAATTATTAAACATATGGCAAAAAATTATACAGTACAGCTTATATATATATATATATATATATATATATATATATATATATATATATATATTATTTGGTATTTTAACATAATTAATTCAAATTTTCAACTCAAAATTAATATATCTTTTCATTTGTTAAGGAGTTCTACTCATCTATTTATGAAATAATTAATTGTTTGTTTTTTGAAAATATTTTTTGTATTTTTCATTAGTATATTTAGAAAAATTGATTAATTGAAAATATTATTTTGACCAAAGAAAAAAATTAAGTCATTTTTAAAAAAATGACTTTCCGTTTTAAAAATGAGAAGTCATTTTTAAACTTTAATAAACTCATCAAAATGAAAAATAAATCATATAAATACATATATTTATTATTATTGGTCATTTTCACTACCAATACTCACGATCAGTCATTGTCGATCAATAGTAGTGGTTGGAGATAAATGTAATCCATAAAAATTTTATTTTTAATAATAAAATAAAAATAGTGGTCGTTGGAGATGAGTGTGACTGATCATTTGTAGACTTTAATAAACTTATTGAAATGAAAAATAAATTATATAAATACATATATTTATTATTATTTGTTATCTTCACTACTAACACTCATGATAATTCATTGTTGATCAATAGTGGTTGTTGGAGATGAGTGTAATCCATAAAAATTTTATTTTTAATGTATTTTTTCTTATACTAAATAATAAATAATATAAATATAAAATATGTATAAATTTTATTATAATCTTATATTTCAAAAGAAAATTAATATTTGTTTGTAGTGTATTTCAAGCAACATAAAATATATTACTCAGAAAATATTTTTCTCATACAAGTTATATTTGTAAAACAAATGGGAGCTTTGTTTATTTTAGAAAAAATATTTTTCAGGAAAACTTTTATCATTTTTTCTCTATTTGGTGCATTTAGAAAAAGTGGTCAATGAAAAATATTTTCTTGATTAAAAAAAATATCATTTTTTATGAAAATTACTTCCCATTTTGAAAACATAAAGTCATTTTCCAGCTTTGATAAACCCATCTAAATTCAAAATAAATCATATATTCACATATATTTATTATCACTTGTCATTCTTGATCAACATCAATTATCAATTCTCATCGGTTAATGGTAATCGCTAGTGATAAGTGATATCCATAAAAAAGTTTTAATTTTTAATATATTTTTTCTTAATATTAAATAATAAATAGCATAAATATAAAATATTTATAATATAAATTTTGTTATAATTTTGCCAATCAAAAGATAATTGATATTTTTTAAAATTTATTCCAAACACCAAAAAATATTTTTCTTAAATAAATTATTTTCGGTGAAACAACAGATAAATGATTAAATTTTTGCTAAAACAACTTCTAAAATCTACTTTATTCTAACACCAACTTCATTGAACTTTCTACTTTTTATACTTTAGCAAATTAGTGTTCTAATTACAGTGTTAATGTTATAGTTTCTTGAATATCTAAGATTTTCATACAAATCCATTCATTATTTAGCTATAAATTTTTAACCATCCATATATTACTAATAACTTTTGATATATATATATATATATATATATATATA